>JAECUM010007617.1:0-210966 GCA_016617855.1 Megalonaias nervosa | reverse complement strand
GTATGGAAATGTGCTCGGTTAGAGGCTTCGGTGTGAGGTTACTGGCCTTGCTTTAGCCTTTCTATGAACCTTTATTTTTGCGAAAAGACCCCCCCCCCAACTTTTGCAGGGTTCACCCTCTCTACTGCTTTAAGGTTATATAGTATTCGAATATCAAGAATGTACATCACAGAATTATCAGTACACTTTCCCATTTGTCCTTAAATTTTCAAACAAATTTCGGAGATTGAGTCTTCGTCTCCTTCTTCTCACAGCTGCCACTATTTTCCTGTTTCTTTTGATTTGTTGCTCAGAAAATTCATCACCGGCAGGTCGATTCCGAGAATGAGACAGAAACGGAAATATACCTCTTTGCGCCATTGTGATTTTCACGTTCGGATGAATGCACTGAGTGTTATGTCCTTTGAATTTTTTCTGAATACCATTAATTAAAACGTTCGAGGTATTACACGGTTTGCCGACTGAAGCAAATTAATTGCCAATAAAACATAATCCCACACTGAAAAATGGCTTCGCGAGAAACCATATATTTCAGTTTTGTCTAACTGCTTTTAATTTAAAGCGCAATCAAACAAATGCCAATATTTTATCAGAAATGAATCCAGTGAAGTCCTAAATCATTCTGAATCCCGCCAAATGTACCAAAAATTGCCAATAAAACAATTCAAGCTGTCAATTTGGTCCACTTACTTTGACAACTGGCTTCGCGAGCTTCCATAATATGCTCCAGTTCTCACTAGTTCATTATAATTTGATGTTCAAACATCCCAATTCTAATAACTGATCAAAAGGCAGTCCATTCATGTCATAATTGTTTCCTCTTCCTCTATCAAAAGCTTCAAACGTATTCTCAAAACAATCCAACCTAACTCAGTTGCACCTAAGCTTGATCCGACATTGGTGAACAGTTAGCTCCGCCCAGATCATGTATATCTTCCATTGGTCAGATATTATTGGCCGTCAAGGTGTGAACTGTACTCAAGCAGATGTCAATTAGTGCCTCCTACAGATGTCAATTAGTTCCTCCTACAGATGTCAATTAGTGTCTCCTACAGTAACAGATGTCAATTAGTACCTCCTACAGATGTCAATTAGAACAGTTTCAACAATTATAATGTTACTGCAAAAGGAAAAGTACATAAATGTTAACCATGCTATATAATTTTTTTAAATAATAGCTTATTATTTATTATATTTCTAGAATAGTGATGGAAAAATTGACCAACTCTAAAGATCAGACTTTGCCTTTATTGGTCAATTGTAAAAGCAGTAGCCACAAAACAATATTAGGATACTCAAATAAAGATCAAACATGATATTTTCTACTTACCGTTGCAGGGGCAATTCTTTGGATGAATCTTTTTATCTTTGGCTACTGGTGGGTAAAGGCAGCATGAATGTGTTGATCCTTAAAAAAATTATATGAAGGCAAGAATGAAGCAAACTGGAAAAAAACTGTCAACATTAATATGGTTAGATGTAAAAGTTGCCTACAGCATCAATTAGTGCATCCTAAATAAAATTTATATGTAACTACTTACAACATTATCCTTAATTTTTCCAAAAGTACACTTTCAAAACGGACATTACTTTCACTGTAGTTGCAACAATAAACTATAATACCCCAATTCCCCAGTCTTTTCTTCCATTATTACTTGAAAAAGAATCCTTCTGATTGGTTCAATTATACCTTGATACTGAACAATTACCTTGTATAAGTTATGAATAGCTATTGGTGATAATATTACAGCAACATCTACACCAACATTCACTATTATCTCATACTGATCTAATGAGCATAAGAAGGGTATATATCAGTGCACACATTTAAAAAAGATATCTTTCTTACAACAAGAAAATGAATAGAATGAAATTACTACAAGTATTAGCAGTAAGTCTTGATACAAAAGAAAAAGACAGCTGTTAAATAAGAGACCATAGAAACGTGTCTCTGGAATTATAACAGGCAAACTAAGCACATGTCTTTCAAGAACAAAAAATGAAACCTAAGAAAATGCCAACAATATGATAATGAAATAGGCACGCATATGCTGTATTAGGTAGATTTTTGGAGCATATTTACGATGATTTATAAAAACAAATTGTAACAAATATGCATACAAATGTACTTTCCATTATTGTAACCATTTTGTACATATACAGTTTATGAACAATCTAATCAACATTGATATTAATGGCACCCTCAGTTTTCTCCTAGCATAAATGACTAAGCCATTATCGATGTATGTTGGTATCTATGTTCAGTATATAATCCTTAAAGTTAACGGTTCTCAAATGACTTAGTAATCATGTGTAACAAAGTTAACGGTTCTCAAATGACTTAGTAATCATGTGTAACAAAGTTAACGGTTCTCAAATGACTTAGTAATCATGTGTAACAAAGTTAACGGTTCTCAAATGACTTAGTAATCATGTGTCACAAAGTAGCTTGATAGTTATCAGTAAATTACTATCAGCCAACATTAGAGTGAGTTCTGATTATTTTCCTACTCAAGTAAATGATCACTGGGACTTTCACTGGCCATGGCTTTGGACCAATCAGTTTTCATAAAAAATGAGTTACCATTAGTATCAATAATATTAAAATAATTTCCTAGGTACCAAGGCAAAGTGTGATGGTGGTGGAATTGAGGTTTTGATACCATTGTCGACACTTAAAATGCTCTTATATGAATGACAGCATTAATGTTAGGAAAGTAAAATGGCTGCATCCAGGATGCAGACTTGCCAACCCTAACGAAACATCAGTAAGGCAGTCAATTTTGTCTGTAAGTTAAGTCAGTTTTCAGTAAGGCGTAATAAAATATAATGTTCTGCTATTGTCAATCTGGAAAATATGCATTTAAAAGTCCAGAAGCGTGATTCAAGACTGATGTACCAATGGTAAACATCGAGTTCAACTCAAAAATTTGCAAAGTTTATATTAACCTTAATTGCCTCCAGTACAGTTTCACAAACTGCAGTTCCAAACCATATGGAGATCAATGGAACCTTGATATCTATTATCTTGACATAATCCTTTTTTTAAAAAGGAAGCTGTGGCGATGGCAATCATCTTTCACATCATGTAACATACTCAAATCAAACATGATGTCCACTAAATGCAATTGTTGTTCTTCCGGAGTTTTCTCCTCCAGGAATCTTAATATTCCATTTTATTCTTCTATACTTTTTGAACGTTTTAAGCTGTTTAAAGTCACTTTTATTAAGTATGCCCAGTTTAAAGCAAACGAGGTACTCCAGAAAAGATAGTTCCCTGACCCATTTGATTGAATCCAATGTGAAACCTGAATCTGAATGAAACATGGACAAGCCAATGTCCAGATGTTACTGAAAACAACCATATCTCTATAATCTGTGCTTTTATTCTCTACGTCCATATTTTATGGCTAATTTTCGTAAGACTTATGGCAACGTTGGCAGGTCTAAGTAACAATCACTGTAACCTAGTGTCAAGCTTTCTCCAAATTTTCATAACTGTCTTATATATATATATATATATATATATATATATATATATATATATATATATATATATATATATATATATATATATATATATATAACGCGCAAGTAAGGAATGATACCGGATATTACAATTGAAAACTCATGTTGAGTTTGGCCTTATTGAAACAGTCTAACCTTCCCATTGCAGTCGTATCAAAATTACAGCCTGTCACTGGCTTTGCACCTAACGAAACTTGGGTGTTAATATATCTACCCAAAGCCATTACTAAATCCTACTTGAGACGCAGCTCTTTTAAGACAAAAACAGTAATATGGTATGTTGATCAAGCAACGTGGCCAGTCGTGTAACCGCCATTTTTACAGATTCAACCAAGCCTACATAAAACTATAGTGAGAGAACATCCCTTCTTCAGAAACACCAATTGTTACATTAAAATTACTACAACCAAGGTGTAATTTATATATGTTACCTTTGATTCAGATGAAATTTCTGTTACCTGAATATTATCGGCGCTCCTCCGATCGTAGTCACATTTGGTGCAGCATATAGCAAATTCGGAACTCCGCGGACAGTAACAATGTGCAAGTGCTTATAATCAGATGGCAAAATATGCGCATATTTTAATGATGTAAGGTAGTTTCATGTGCTGCAGTCATGATATTTAGAGAACTATTTGAGCGCCAGAATAAAAGCTTCCCTCGTGAACCGATGGATTCTGCATATCACGTTGCCGACACGAAATTCAGTACAATGAAATTAAGACTTGCAGTTTCAAAATATGAACCTATATTACGGGCTCTATCTGTGTAATATAAAGAATTTTTGCATGTTTTATTATATGTGGGCTATTATTTTCTTCCTGGTGTCATTGTTGTAATTATACAGGACAACACATAGTACAGTTTGGCGGACACGATGAGTTATATGCGTGACTAATATTTCCAGGTATAAAAGTTTGCAAAATTTGAAAGTTGTGTTTTCTGGCCTTTGATATGTTATTTTGTCTTTAATAAGTTCATAATGATGTATTTTGATGCTCTTAATTTTGCTAAAATTACATAGCTGCGTCAAGGATAGTGATGATGATGATGATGATGATGATGATGTAACAAAATGGCGGAATTAAAATAGCCCAAATTTTCTTATTATTTTGCTTCATCAACTGATACAAAAATTATGATAGCTGATTGTGCATGCTGGAAGTATATTAATTGTAACTGCGTTGATATTTCTACATCTGACTGCTCTAAGATAATCTTATTTAATAGATTTTTCTTCTTGAGTCAGTCCGTAGCAGAAGTACTCATGATCTCGGCCAAGCACATGACCTAATTAATGTTCACCTCCCCCTGATGTTAAGCTTTTTTTATTTGTGGTCAGATGGGGATTGTCATGTAATAAAGGTAGCTTGCTGGGTGCTCAACAGCCCTAGTCAATATGACGGCTAAACATGTAAAACTATTCTTGAGAATCATGCCGGTCTTATTCAAACTAGAGAGACTATTTGGATTTTATCAATAGCCAGTTTTACTCTGTTAAAGTACTATAATACATAAAATATACAATAAAGCTTCTTAACAGTTCTGTGCAAATATTGGGCACAAATAACAAAATGTTTTTAAAATTAAATTGAAAAGCAAAACTACCTTGTGAATATGTTTACATCTTTTCCAACATCATTTGAACCTTTTTGAAGAAGCAGCAGGTCAGGTTTTTTGGCTCGGACACCATCTAACACTTTGGATTTAAAATCTGTGACATCTCTAACCAATTTTACACCAGGAATACATAACATGATTAAGTCGGAAAACTTCAGAAGATCAGACAGTTGCTTCAAGCTGGAATCACCTACAATAAAAATGTTCTTTGACATTCTGGCAAATATGCGGCAGCATGTGAAATAAACTATGATTATGAAATGAATATCAACTATAATAAGTCTACTTACACGAAGAACATGTATTTTACAAAAACAAAACAAAACAAAAGGAATGACATATGCTTGAGATTATACAACCTTTTCACCCCAGATCAAATGGCAAGATCAAGTGTAATCAAGATGGAAGTTGATCTCTATCTATAAATATGGTGACACAGTCACACTTGACTATTAAGTGGTGGAAAATAAAGTAAAGATGTTAATGATACGACAGTCAGATGAGTAATGTTAGGAAAGGAAAAATAAGTAAAAGATTGTCAGTGTACGTATTCATCCCTTCATACTCAGACCAATCCGGCTACTGTAGCGGCAATTAAAAAATGAACCTTAACCGGCATAGCCCTGAGAATGATTATGTTTTACTTGTAGGTGACTACCAGTCATTTATTAAATTGTGATTTTGGAAAGCTCCTGCTTGTGAGATACTGTCAGGATCCTCTATAGTTAATGGTGGGAAGAAGCTGAACTTACAACAATTTGTTTTTTTTTTTTCTTCTGACTTTAGTTGGAACTTAATCATAAACACTTAAGATAACAAATTATTATCTTGCGGTACAAATGTATCAACACTTCTGAATAAAAAAATATGAAACAGTCCCTAGCATTTTCTTCAACCTAACAGTACTACTACCCTAACTATAGTAAAAGTCACACAGGTCATGTATGCGCATTTAATCAATTTAAATGAAATTTAAATTGTTCTTTCAAAGTTTGAAACTTTTTTTTTTGACCAAAGTATATTAAAACCTGATTATTGAATTCTTTGTACCTTATCTGTAATCAAGAACCTTTCGACAAAAATTATCGATCTCTATTATGGTCTTTTAACAGTGTGGCCATATACTAGATTTTGGTCAAGAAAAGAGCACGTCGCTTGGAATGGTCACAGTATTGGGTAGTATGAATTTGTTTATCAATATGCATAGCTTTCATTGTGGCATCAAATCTCGATACACATTCATTCCGGATTGTACCTGATGACACCTTTAGGTAGTCCTACAATGTAAGACTTCGACCCATATTTTGATGTTTTGGGCGTCAAGGTCTTACTGCATAAATAGCAGCGTTATGTATCGTGTTTTGATGTAGACTGACATTGTAACTAACGTCAAATTTCAACAATATTTCACGCACTTGGCAACCCATAACAACGCTTTACTACAAACTAAAGTCATAATGTTTTAGTCAGACTTTACTTTCCCTGATGTTGTTTTTCTAATAAGTTCAAATTTTCACACAAGCAAATGGGCTTGTGTTCAAGTTTCGATGGCCTACAATTCACTTGGCAGGAAAGCGATGGAAGCCTGGAATACCAAAATTGGGTAAGGATGAAGTATAATTCTTGAACGAAACGAATAAAAATATATTAATATTGAAGAAAGAGTTTAGATAGCTTCGTTTGGTTCAAGATTATATCATCCATTTAACCAATTTCGGCATTCCTGGCTTTCGTCGCATTCCAGCCAACTGAAATGTAGGCCAACGGAACTTGAAAACAGGTCCATTTGCTTGTGGGAATTTGACTTTATTTGGAAAAAGGCATCAGAGTAAGTAAAGTTTGACTAAAACATTATACCTTTAATTTGTAGAAAAGCGCCGATACGGGCTGCCAAGTGTGTGAAATATTCCTGAAAAGTTGACTTATCGCTCCCATGTTATCCACATTGGAACACGCTACACAACACCGTGATTTGGGCAGTAAGACCTCGACACCCAAAACATATATATCAGGGTCGAGGTCTTACACTGTAGGACTAACCTTAAGGTTCATTTAGTCCATAAATATATACGTACTTTAACATTAACTTTGCCGTATGCACTTCTTGGAGAGTCAAATTAATGACCTTCCAAAGGGATGTGGATGTATAAGATTCCAGATGAAGTAAATACTTGCTACTTAAAGGTATATGTAAATCAAATTTTAAAAAAATGTCGCCTATTACTGAAATAGTCGGTTGTGAACTTGAATGCCTACATGACCTGGGTGACTATTATAACGTGAATATGCATGATACTTAACTTCTTACTTGCTGAATAATCAAACTTAAACACTCAGACATATAAATCAAACAGGAAACTTAGCAATTTAAATAAATATCAAATATGTTCAGCAAAAACAACGAGAACACAAAAGCAAACTTGATAACACTGAAATGAAAATTGAAATCGGTCTGGCAGTAGCAGTTGGCAACGTGCCTATAGTCTATACAAGCTAGTTTGTTAAATTTTTGCGCTAAAATAAACTGGCAATCAAAGCGTCAGCAATTACAACTTCATGTATGAGCAAATTGTATACATATATATGAAGGAATAAATATATAACGTAGATGCAGCCGACTAAGAATCGTTATTCGTGAAATTTGAAAGCCGTCTAACCTAATATGGTTCAAGCGGAAGCAGGAAGTAGAACTGATGGTTTATGGGAGTCTTACCAAGGGGATGTTTTGTACAACCAATCACAACCGTCGTTTTTCGCAAGTACATTAGCAGTTCTGAATATATGAATATTTAATTACTGACAGGATTTCTCATATATGGCACTTCCTATTATTTACCATCACCATCCTCCCATTCATGTTAACGGCTAACACTTGGGGGGACCATATGGTCTATGAAACAAATGTAATCTTGCTAAATCTTATTTACTTACAAATTAAACGAAAAGATCCGGTCATTGTATAGGTAGTGTATGCCCTTTTTACTTTTAATTATAACAGAAACCTCACAGTATATTAGCCCTTTCTGTAAAGAAATAAATGAATATTCTACTGTGGCTATTTGCAAGGAAATTGCATACTCCAAAAACTTTCCAAAACCAATTTTCTCATGTTTGGAACACAGCTCATTCTGTTTGTATACTTAATTCAAACGGTACAGCCATAATTTTTCTCTCTTGCTCTAGTAGAAGCAATACATAATTATTACTTATACACCAATGACATCAACCAGAGTGAAATATTTAAATCTCAATGTCATGTAATTAACCGTTGCATATACTGCATTTATATTTATGTCTCTACTCAAGAAAGGAGACAAATCGGTTTTGGGATGTCTAATCATCACTCTGCTGTCACACCATCACTTGCAAGCAAGCTGTCTAAAATAACTATTAAGTCAGACAAAACCAGACTGGGCATTTATATATCTTGGGTGGATTCAATGACTGATTTGATTCTGTTAACTGACCTTTTTAAAATTATTTGTAGATATTAACTTTTTTTGTCTCAACCATTTTGTTAATGTTTTGTCTCAGGCATGTTTGCAAAAGCGTTGTATACAACATTAAGAAATATTACTTCAGGTTCACAAATGGACCTTGATAAACATATGTATATTATATTGAAATAACACGATTCGATGTTCATTCATTTTTGGTAAATTATCATCTTCTTCCACAATGTAAACGTTTGAGACTTGGAACTGTTTGACATAAACGTTGTAAGGACGATTAATCTAGAGTCACGTTTGGCAGACAAATGGAATTTAGTGGACATATTTGTAACATATAGATGACCTGGTTAGAAATTCAAGCCCTTACAGTCATAGATTCAATTTTTGAAAAAAAGTATGCTTGAAATTTGACCAAATCCTTGTTTTCTATCTAAAATGTAAACAATATTAACCAAAGGAGAAAAAAAGAAAGAAAAGCAAAGAACTATACAAACAAACCAGGACTAATCAGCTATATAGATGCAGGTGACTATACGTTTAGTTTTTAAGTTTGAAAAAAAAAAGACTAAAATTTAGAATAAGTCCCATTTTTAGAAAAATAAACTCCTGGAATGGTTAAACCATTCATTTACGGTAAATAAAATACAATATAATAAGCACGATTTTTAATTGTTATTATTATTATTATTATTATTATTATTATTATTAAGTGAGTAGGTTTCCAGACCGTTAAAGCATTCATTTCAGTTTGTACACATAGAGTTACATTTTGAATTTGTCTTTGCTTTAAAACCCAACACAGATCAATCTAGAAAAAAGCTAATTTACGCAAGCAATGTATACTTTTTGACATGCATTTTCAGATGACTGCCATTATAGTAGCTTTACGTATGCTTTTCTTCGAGCCCCAATAGTTTACCTTTGACCTGCAATATCGGGGATTTGTATGCCACATTACTAACATTCCATTTGCTCCACCTTGCTTGATTTTTCCCTTCTATGTATCAAGTACCTGTATGACTGAAACATATGATCATGGCTGTAATGGTGCAGACCTGTATTGTCTTTCACCAACAAATAACTTCAATTTTACCAAAGTGTAAATACTATCCAAGGAATGCTCTGCGAGAAGAATGCATTCTAGTCCCAGGTTTAGGCGTGGTTTCTTTAAAAATCTTGGTTTTAGCATCTAGCTGGATTGTACTATCTCACTGTGCAAAATTGGATGAGTAGCCACCCAAAGTAATAACTTTCTCTATACATTAAGTAGATTACAGTGGCATACAGTTTATAAGCCTTTTAAAGAAGATTCTGCTATCAGAGGAGGGAAAAGATAGTATTGTTTTTGAACGTATGTGTAGTTAGAAATAATGTTTCCCTTGGAAACATCGGATTTTAATAATAATTTTATGGCATGTTCTGTCACATTGATGTTTAAGTTAGGAATTGAAGAACTACATTCCTAGTTAAAACTTGGTCCGTACTGCGAATAACTTCTTCAAATGAAATACTTGTTCCTTTTTCATTATGAGCTAACGACTAATTTTAAAATGATGAAATCAGTATTGGTTTTATTGTTAGACTGACATTTTGTTTTATTTAAAAATATTAAAATTACTGCCAAAATTATTTAATGAAACATTTTTTTATTTTATTCCGTTTTATTTATTCCTGTTATTCGTAACAGGCTGCAATACGTATGCCTATTGTACCTCTTTGGCAGGGTAACATAACACACACACGTATGCACAAACACACTCTAACATATTAAAATATGTGCTGGAGAGTATCATTAAAGATTATAAGATTGCAGTTTAAGAAGGAAAATAATGATACTCGGTATTAGAGGTAATGGGACTGCTCCGGTGGCCAAGTGTTTAGAGCGTACTCCTCGGATGCCGGAGATCGCGGATTCTAACCCCGTCTGGGTCATACCAAAGACTTATATAAAAAAAATGGTATTAACAACTGCGTTGCTAGGCGCTCACCATTAAGAGATTAATTTTAGGACTGGTCAACCTGATGTCAGGATAATGTGACTGTGTGGGACATTATGCGACCAATCTGACGGAAAATTTGATGGTAAACGTACCAACGGAAATGGGAAAGATAGAAATGGAAGATAAAGAAAATTTTATGTTGGTAGCAATATTATTCAAAGCATAATAATGACTTAGATCGACTGTAAATACATTTAAATGTTTGAATTACCCCTTTCGAGGTTCCTCGTCTCGCTTTGTTTATATTTGCCACTCATTTTAATATGCTTGCTGGAAAGTCAATAGATGCGCGGTTAGTTTTCAATAAGCTATCTATACTGCACTTGTATTGCTCTACTTTCATCATTTAAACCAACTTTCGTGTTTAAATCATAGGTATATCCTATATTTATTCAATCCATAAAAGTGAAAATATAAGTTCAGAAAAGAAAAGAAGCAGTTTATCAATTTGCAAAGAGGACTGTGATTAGCCGCAGAAGATACTGAACTACATTTTGTAGCGGACGGCAGGGATGTGAAGAGTTCATACACTCCGTCAATACAATGAACTACATTTTGTAGCAGACGGCAGGGATGTGAAGAGTTTTTTCGCTCCGTCAATACAGATTGTGATGCTCTTTATCGAGAAATCACATGATAATTGCCTCCAACTTGGAATCTGGCATTTCTAGGGAAATATGACTTTGAAAATTTAAAATTACATTAAGAATAAGAATAAAGAAACTAAACAAAATGCATTATTGCTACTACTCTGGTATCTAATATTTCCATATTTGTTTTCATAAATTTATATATTTATTTAAGAAATGTATCTTTATTTAATCTGATTTTCTTTTTGTATAGCGTACTTTTATAAAACATATTTTAGCTTGAAATATATGTTTGAAGAAATAAAATATTTCATAAAAAATTATTCGTTTATCGATTTATTTATTTATTTATTTATTTATTTATTTATTTACACAATAATACTAATTTTTGTATTGTATTTGTAACAAGTGCGATTCCATGTTGCTGGAGAAGACTGAACCAAAACATGGTGTTCAAGAATGCTGCACATAACTATTTGTAAAAAGTCGGTAAGGAAAATTTTCTGATGGTAGGAAGATCTTTCATAGTAATGAAGGTTATATCTAGCTGTTCAATGATGTCCCAGTGTCCAAACTTCAGTCCTGAAGGAATAGTTTGAAGATGGGAAATATCTAAATGGACCATTATAATACACCCATCTTCTAAAGCTTCCTCAATATGAAACCTGCTACAAATTGTTGCATGATGTCTTAAGAGAGCTATTTCACGAAAAGTATACTGGGATGTATTCAGTGTCTACATGGGATTGTTATTATCCCTCATTATTACATTTCACGGTCACAGAAATTATGCCAAGTTGTTGCATGATGCCTACATGCCATAGTTTGAAATTTAATCATTTAAAGACTAATTTGAAGGTAAGAAAAGTATTCAAAAGCTGTTGCAAAAATATATCGATAATAGTAATGGTCTAAAGGTGTTATTACTATTCTCCTCAGAGTTATATTTCACTGTTATAGAGACTATTTTAAGTTGTTGCATCTAGCTTTCTTGCCACAGTTTGGAATTTAGTCGTAAAAGACTGTCTTAAATGCAAGAAAGGTCTAAGGGGATTTTATTATTGTCCTATAGACAGTTATGGGTTTTAAATATCAGGAAATGTCCGTGATTGTCTGCCAGTCTATTTTGTCTGGTACATACCAAAGCCCCTCGTACATCTTTAAACTGAGTGTCTACCATTTTCATTCATGTCATATATATATATATATATATATATATATATATATATATATAGTCAAGTTGAAGTCTAGATTTCCAGTCTCCACTTTGTTTCAACAGATGGTTGACAGATTTATTGTTCGTCCACGAGTTTTCTGTATGCACACTTGACAGGGTTCAATTACGTTAATTTTAATTTGATCTTTGAGAATTTGGTCTCAAATGTTATCGAAATTTGTCAGATATTTGTGTAATTATTTTTGCTATTTCTTCTCTCATAATGTCAAAAGATACGCTGTCACCAGCATTTACAAGTCTGTCGACCCAAAGAGCTCATTTGGTGTGTTTGTTTGTTCGTGTGTTTGTATGTGTGTGTGTTAAAAGTACAATGATCTGATTACTATAATTAAAATTTTCGATATTTTATCTCATGCAGATGGAAAGTGAATACAACAAATATAAATAAAAAGTTTGCAGAACGTTTAACTTTCAGTCAGAAATAATTCAGGATTCTCAATAGATTTCCAAACTGAACAGTCTGTTGACCCTTAACCCCCAAATACCAAGAGTCAAAATGAAAATCTCAAGAGTCAAAACTGCGATCTCGAGAGTCATTTCTTTTGGACAGTCATAAGGTCACAGCTGTGATTCGTCGTTATTGGTGGAAACAAATGAAGTTTTCAGATGTCTTGTCTCTTATTTTTGTAAAAGTGTTTCTCTTCCTACCTATGTGTTACTGTGTGTATATTTTGTAAATGAAACAGACAGTGGATTATTTTATACCTTATTATATTTTCAACTTCTCAACATATTCTTTTATCAACTGCTCAAATCATTTTATATGCAAAAATATACCCATACAACTACGAAGGTCATATATTATTCAAATATCATGAATGTACATCACAGAAATGTCAGTTCACTTTCCCAATCGTCCTTAAATTTTCAAACAAATTTCGGAGATTGAGTCTTCGTCTCATTCTTCTCAGAGCTGCCACTATTTTTCTGTTTCTTTTGATCTGTTGGTCAGAAAATTCATCACCGGCAGGTTGTTTCCGAGACTGAGGCAGAAACGGAAATATACCTCTTTGCGTCATTGTGATTTTCACGTTCGGATGGATGCAATGAGTGTTATGTCCTTTGATATTTTTTTCTGAATGCCATCAATTAAAACGTTCGAGGTTTTAAACATTTTGCCGACTGAAACAAATTAATCGCCAATAAAACACAATCCCGTGCTTAAAACTGGCTTCGCGAGAAGACATGTATTCGAGTTTTGTCTTACTGATTTTAATTTAAAGCTCAATCTAACAAATGCCGATATTTTATCAGAAATGAATCCAGTGAAGTCCTAAATGATTCCGAATTTTTAAACATCCCGCCAAATGTAGCAAATTGCCAATAAAACAATTCAAGTTGTCAATTTGGTCCACTTACTTTGACAACTGGCTTCGCGAGCCGCCATAATGATATGCTCCAGTTCATTATAATTTGATGTCCAAACATACCAATTTTAATAATTGATCAAAAGGCAGTCTATTCATGTCATAATTATTTCCTCTTCCCCTATCAAAAGTTTCAAACGTATTTTCACAAGAATCCAGCCTAAATTCAGTTGCATCTCAGCTTGATCGGACATCTGTGAACAGTTAGCTCCGCCCAGTTCATGTATATCTTCCATTGGTCGGATATTATTGGCCGTCAAGGTGTAAACTGTCCTCTAGCAGATGTCAATTAGTGCCTCAACAGTGAATTTGTTATGGACATCGTACTTTTAGTAAGAAACTATAAGCTGGAGGCCACTCAAGGGTAATTAAAATTGATCTCCAGCCAAAATCTATCTGCATCAAAATTGGGTTATATTTAAATTCCACACGTTAAAAACCAAGGGTACGCATCTATTTAAAACCCTTAAACATCTTTACTTAACAGCAATCTTTATTTTGTATACAGAAATAGAAAAAGTCACACGAAAGATAGTCAGTGCTCTCACATCCATAAATATGTCTACAGCACACTCGTCCATTAATGTTTGTTAATGTTTCATCTGTTTTCCTTCATTTTTGAACTGGCAGAAAATTATTGCTTAAACGTACACCATGGAAATATTCTGTTAAATCAATGGCATGCTATACAATTAACGATTACTGTTATTTGCTTGTATCAACTCTATGTGTTTAAATCTTGTATTTTCATGCTGTCTGCCTTTTACTTAAATTCATTGCTATTAAGCATTACCTCACATGCAAGTGTTTACATATCGTTAGTGTGAATATCCCCTGATGAATAAACAACTGTTTTTAAAGACACAGCTCAGACAGTGACTAAAATTTTATTATTTTCAGATCCAACATAGTTGAAAATTGTGATATTGTTATATGATATCTATCACATATGTTGTTTAAAGAGAATAAAGAGCAGACAGATGGAAAAGCGGTTTCTTAATAATAAAAAAAAAAACAAACACTGTAACTCATTTTTGTTGCTTTCTCTTGTAAATTATAAATCTGGTATGAGACCATGTTAAGGCATCAGCCAAGATGAATATTAAAACAGACGAAGAAATAGTTTGTTCAATATACAGTATTTTATTTGATGCAACTAATCAATCTCCAGTAATGGTCACCTGCAAAAAAAAAAGAAACACAATCACCAGAATATATCAAACACTTAAAACTGATATAAAAAATGTTGCTTACTTAGATGAATCTTGTGATTATCTTTTTATAATTGGCATTTACTTTACATAGAGAAGACAAAACCACACAAAGCTTCTGTGTAAGGACTGTTGCTTTTGCATACTTACCGCATGTTTGTTTATAAACATCTAAAGATGACCACTGGTTTGGAAGTGTTGTAGAGATCATTTACCCCTTTTTCTTTATAAATTAATGTCCTTTTAACAGTTCATTTTATAAATCCTCATTTCCTTGAAGAAAATATCTTGGATACCTGTGGACAGTCTTGCTATAAACATATACCTGCATTGAATAAATCATAAATCCTCTTGCCAAACTACACTGAGGTTCATTATAATTAATATATATGTCAAATGATATAAAATATTGAGTAATTCCCACTATTTATTTTGTTCTGGCATTTTTGGTTTGTTTCAGAATTTTAGTTTTGTTCCTGGCTATTCCAGTAAATAATTGGACTGCCTATTTTCAAGTTTTACAGGAAAAAATGTGAAAAATTTCCAAAGATGAACAGTCATGTTTGTAAATTCAGTTATGATTATACCCAAGGAAGTATAACTTCCATAATGATTAAGTTTTCTTGGAAAGCATTAAACCAATCAGACTGGGAACAAAATATATTTTTTCTGCACTGATTTAAAGAACATGGAAAAAATCTCTTCTGTACTGTAATAAAATCAAACCAGAAAGAACTAGTGTACAGAAATCAACAAGAAGGTATTTATTAGATACCATATGAAGAAATGATAGTTACAAATTGCCCAAACGAATCAAAGACTGGAATTTATTAATACAAATATTATTCACAACTGCTCATACATTTTTCAAAAGAAATGTGGACACTGATTGGCTTGTACAAAATAAGTTTTTGCTGCAAAAGTTTGTGATAGTTGGTGCAAAGATGTCATTTTGATGTAGTACAGAACTTATTGAGATCAAGGTACAAAATACACATCTCAAAAGGATTATCACCACCATGTATCCTATGCATCTACATGTACATGTATCCTGTGTATGTATCTTCACGTGTGACCAATGTATGTACCTTCACATGTATCCAATGTATGTACCTTCAAATCTACATGATTAATCTCCAGTATGAATCCTACTTTGTCTCATCAAAACAGAACTATACTTAAACAACTTATTACAAACTTCACATTTGAATGGTTGATCTCCAGTGTGTATTCTCAAGTATGTCCTCAAGTGCCCTTTATGGATGAACATTTTAATACAAATTTCACATTTAAATAGTTTTTCTCCAGTATATATCCTCATATGCCTGTTCAACTCAATACTCTCTCCAAACATTCTATAACAAACTTCACATTTGAATGGTTTATCACCAGTATGTATGTTCTTGTGCCTATTCAAAACAGAATCATACTTGAACTTTTTATCACAAACTTCACATTTGAATGGTTGATCTCCAGTATGAATTCTCATGTATTTCTTCAAGTTCCCTTTTTGGGTGAACATTTGATAACAAACTTTACATTTCAATGGTTTTTCTCCAGTCAGTAACATGCCCCGGCAACCAAGTGCAGAGAATCAATTCAAAAGTGTTCTCCGTGGTATAGCAGTGTTTCTCCGTGGTATAGCAGTGTTAGGGACCAGCTTCGCACTGCTAAAAGAGACCGCCGTAAAGCTGAGAGGCTTTGGCTTTCCACCAGACTCACTATTCATAAGCAAATCTATGAAGCCGCTAAGAGGAATGTCACAGACATAGTCCATACAGCGAAATAAGCCCACTACAGTACTAAGATCACGGAAAGTTCCAGCTGCAAAGCGCTATTCGAGCTTACTAACATGCTAATGTCAAGGAACAAATGTACACCACGTCCAACTACTTCTCTCTAGTCGACCTTCTGGACCTGTTTGCAAATTTCTTCCGTGACAAAGTACAAACCATCAGAGATAAACTTGACAACACAATTTCAATTGACTCGTCGTCACCATACAGTTGCGATACAGAATCTCAGCGGCAACCGTTAACAGCATTTGAACCTGTCTCTATGGATTTAGTACGTACAATCGTGATGAAGAGTGCACCAAAGTCATGTGAACTTGATCCGATTCCGACATCACTGCTGCTTGAGTGCTTAGATCCAATATTGCCTTCACTAACTGATGTTATTAATACCTCTCTCTCATCCAGGGAATTCCCATCATTTTTCAAAACTGCATCTGTAAAGCCTCTGCTGAAGAAACCAACACTCTACCATAACAATTTAAAGAACTACCGCCCAGTTTCTAATCTCTCATTCATGTCAAAAATCTTAGAAAAAGTTGTTCTATCCTAACTTGTATCTCATCTGAATTCAAATAGTCTTTTTAGCAATGTACAGTCTGCATATCGCCCTTGTCACAGTCCTGAAACTGCTCTTCTGAAAGTAGTTAATGTCCTTCTCTCTGCTTTGGATAGCGGAAAGATTACAGTCCTCATTCTCCTTGACTTGTCTGCAGCATGTGACACAATAGACCATGATATATTACTTCACCGTCTCCAGCATGTATTTGGCATTCACGATACAGCCTTACTATGGTTCAAGCCCTACTTGGTCAACAGGACACAAATTGTGTCTGCAAATGGAAAACACTCCAGTCCAGTTGATCTATGTTGTGGTGTTCTACAGGGGTCTGTTCTTGGACCTGTTCTCTTCATTCTATACACTCAGCCACTCTCAAGTATCATAGATCATCATCCAGTGTCTCACCAATTGTATGCTGATGACACCCAAATATACAAATCTAGCCACCCAATTGAAGTTGAAGCTACCATCCAAGGTATAGAGAGGTGCATTTCCGATGTGAAATCATGGATGACAAGTAACAAGCTGCAGATGAATGATGATAAAACTGAACTCATTCTGATTACCACTTAAAGACTTTCTCATTCACATCCTTTACCTCAGACAATAAATATCAGCAACACCAACATTAAATTCACGCAGTCAGTACGAAACCTAGGTGTTTCTCTCGACAGTACTCTCATTGTAACATGTTATGAACATATGCAAGGCTGCATATCTTGAACTGAGACGCATCAGCTCCATGTGCAAGTATCTTTCAGTTGATGCCACTAAAACACTTGTGTGTTCCTTAGTACTTTCAAGACTGGACTATTGTAACCCAATTCTGTCTGGTTCGTCTCAATATCTACTCCATAAACTTCAAAAAGTTCAAAACACAGCTTCTCGGATCATACTTAGAGTACAGTAAAAACTGTCTTGAGCGACCTCTGCTATGAGCGACCACCTGTCATGTACGGCTACAATCGTAATGCACGGATCGATTTTATTATATAAACGCTCTGCTATGAGCGACCACCTGCTGAACGCGACCAGCGACCGCGATTTCTTGGCAAAATATGCTTTTTGACACTGCTATGAACGACCGCATCACAAAAAAAACGAGGATAAACTCCACCAACCTGTATTTAATCCCTGTAAGAACGACCGCTCATACTGTTCTAAATATTAAAAAAAATAAAAATAAAAATAGGCTGGCTACCGATCTTGGAATTTTTTTAGCTACGCTCATAATGATTAGTTTGTGTGGTAAACCAGACTAAAGTAGATGTAGATTATTTCCTAGCCTGGTTCCCTGCTTCGTATGCTCCCTGTGTTGTTCTCCGTTATTCGTATAGGGGTGAGGAACGCAGAAAGCATACAGAGCAGGGAACCAGACTAATTATTCCGCACTTAACTTGCTTCCCGGCCGTTGTAGGACCTGGCATCCCTATGACGACTGTATCGCGAGAACAGACAGACACCAGTGACCTTTATGTAATCAATTATTACAACGACCGCTTGATTAGTATCGATTGTTCTGATCAAAAACAAATATCAAAAGAATATTTAAAAAAGGATTGTTGCTACCGGTGACAGATGCTACAGTCCGTAAACCAGGCTAATGTACATGTCATGAAATGCCGTTGAAGTGTCAAAGTTGACGTAGTGGTCGGGTATATTGTTTGTCTCGAGTTAATCGGTATTGCCGGGGGTGAATAAGGTCATTGTCTATTAAACCAGCAAGAGAGAATCATTTGCGGGATTCGATTGATAGTGCTCAAGACTTGTGATGTTTGTTCCCCCCTCCCCATGTTAAGTGATGACATCCCAATCACAAAGCTGTCGTCTATTCAAGTTGGTGCGACCGGGTTACACACTTTGCTTATAGAGTTAATCCCTGTATGTTATCTTTGAATGAAGCCGTTGACTTTTGTCACTGAGTAAATGGTCCTGTTTCTGAATGTGATAATTGTTTCTTTTTATTTCATTAATTGTTAGATATGCAATGCACATGTATAGAATTTTCACATTTTCCCACAGCCACCGTCTTTACGTTCGATTTTACAACTGAGTACTAATAATTTTAACACCTAAAATTTTAATAACAGTGGACGAACCTTCAACTAAAAAGAGACAAATTTTAAGGCTGGAGAAAATAATTGTTGTAACTGAAAGAAGTGAAAAAGTGCAGACCACTCGCAAAAAAGCGGTTTAAACGTAGGTAAAACAAATTTAGGTTGTTATAAAGGAAAACGAGTAATTCAGAAACGATTTCATATGCTAAAATATGTGATCTTCAAATGTAAATGTGATTTCATGTTTAATGATAGAAGTATATCTTTATTACAATATAATTTTGTTTTTAGATGAATGCATACAATATTTTAGCAACAACTATTAATAAAGAATAGAATATATGTACAGTGATTGTGGTTATTTTTCTTGAAATTGTACTGAAAC
Source organism: Megalonaias nervosa (assembly GCA_016617855.1). Lineage (NCBI taxonomy): Eukaryota > Metazoa > Mollusca > Bivalvia > Unionida > Unionidae > Megalonaias > Megalonaias nervosa. Next base: position 191,164 of record JAECUM010007617.1, on the reverse strand, counting down.
TTGACCTTGGAAACTGATATTTTTGTACAAACCTGCTATGAAAGACCACCTGTCTTGAGAGACCGCTTTTTATTGGCAGAAGGGGCGGTCTCTCATAACAGGTTTCATTGTACCACGATCAGAGCACGCCTCCCCCCTGCTCTGTACCCTACACTGGCTATCCATTTGATCCAGAATTAAACACAAAATTTGTTCTCTGTGCTACGTTTCACTGACGGGCTCCAGTCCAACATACCTATCTGACCTCACCCATGTGTACACAGCAGCAAGATACTTACGCTCCTCATCTGACACTCGTATTCTCATTATTCCCACTATGAAAATGAAATCATATGGATGTTCTTTTGCATACCTGGGCCCAGCAACGTGAAACGAATTGCCTACTGAACTTAGACACAAAGACACAGTGATCTCATTCAAGAACGCTCTTAAAACTCACCTATTTCAACTGCAAGAACAGACTTAAAGACCTAATAATGTTTCCTTACCTTAAATATTTACAGCATGTTTTCTTTTTTCTAATTTCGTGGATTTGTTTTTATTTTTGTAATCATATCATTATATATGTTTTTTAAGTGTCGTCAAATGTTGTAAAGTGCTTAGAGCTTCTATAGATTAGGCACTATACAAAGTCTTCATTATTATTATTATTGTCATTCACATTAATATGTATGGCACACTGATGGTCCATTATTTACTTCACAATGAGGCCGTTTACACCTGGAACATACTGACTGGGTCCGCCATTGACTTCATGACTAGCATAGGGGATCAATCCAGTAACATTTGTCTCCCTTTTGTCATTTCCATCCGATGTAAATACTAAATGAGGCATAATTTATCGTCTCTTTCAACAAGATATTACTGTTTCCACTGTTTTCTTGTGGTTTTGGATATGTTTCATTTGATTTACATAATGTTTGTGGTGGATTTGGGCAGGTTTTGGGTGGTTTTGGGTGGGTTTTGGGTGAATCGTGCGGCCCCATTCATACATTTTACTTGGAGAGCAGTGATGTGCGAGAACTCTGCAAATTACTGCATATACTTGTGAATAAGCCTGTTCACATATAAGCGGATACCACCATCCCACAACTGAATAGATAAAAACATTAAAAAGTACATGACTCATGCATAAGCCAACTCACAAGTCCAAGATGGCGTCACAAGATGCACACAGTAAGTTCTAAATGCATTTAGCAATGCAAAAACAGGGAAGGTGAGCCAGCTGGAAACACTTTGGGAGAGGGCGGTTCAGTTAAAAAATCTTATTTGGAGCAGAGATAACAAAGAGACCATATCTGTGAGCTACGGAAAATTATACATAACAACGACAAAGAACAGGTTCCCAACTTGTTCAAGCTGGTTAGCTAGTTATGCATATGCCCCATCAGACAGCAGACTGTGAAAGGGAGTTCTCAGCACAGAGCAATATTCATACACAGCTTTGGAACACATTAAGCTTAGAAACCATGAACAAATTAATGCTTACCCAGATAGAGATGTCTTTTGATGATATTGATTTCAATAGGGCTTTGTCAGAATGGAGCAAATAGAAAGAGAGACCAGTATTTTAGTGATAAGTACATCTTTAACTATTACCATTTCTTCCTTCCCCTTCCTTTTTTCCTACTCACCCCTTACTTTGGTGAGGGGAGAGCTCCCAACGTTTGATAAAGTCCTCCCAACACTTGATAAAGTCCTGTCAGCATCTCAACAGGTACATGATTGTTGGACATGGAAAGAAAAATTCATATGTCATACCCATATTGCTCAGACTTTTTCTCCATATATCAAGTTGTGGTGCATAAAAAGTTGAATTCATTAATATGATGAACATTTGCCCAGAATACGCATTTAAAATGGGGGGGGGGTCCCTGTGATTTAAATTAAGTTAAAGCCCAATAGCCACCAATTAAGAAATCTTTAGAAATGTACACTATCGTATTTACCTTATATATTGGGACACAGTAAAATAATTATTTTTTCCTGTCCCAGAACATATTGTGAAACATTTTTTTCACGTGGGTCATATGTTCCAAGACTTAAGAAACTAAATAAATTTGTAATGCATTTGTGCTCCCCACCGCCACTGCACGTTGCAATAAAATACATAAACAAAATGATTATTTGATAATAAAAAGAAACTAACCTTGTATTGTTATCATTTATTCCTTTTTTAACATGAGAATTAAAGAATAAAATATATCCATGAACTCCGTATATGTAGCGTAGGCTTCCATACTGTGGCATGTATAGCTTATATCCGATTTCACATTCCACATTGTTCATTCACATGAACATTAAAAAACAAATTCTGTTTGGTTGTGCTCAAAGGTTTGAATATGTTATCCAACTGAAAAATGGATCCAACAAAATCGCAAACAAGAGGGAAAACAATCAATCAATATCTTGAAGACAACTGTCATTCACGCATGATATGGTGTTATCTGCAAAATAAGATATGAATTATATCCAGGTCTAACTGTATGACAGTATTTTGCAAATAAAAATCATCATTTGAAAACACATTCACTTAAGTGCAAGTGCCAATCTTTTTGCCAGCACAGGTTACAAAAGTGTCATTACTGTTTACCTGCAGACATCAATGCTCCTTTGTATTAATTATAACTACAGATGCCAAGCACATAGAAGCCCGGGTGCTGAATAAATACAACCGGCAGTGAACAGTAAACTCCTCTGAACTTACTGAAAGGACATCAAAGACAAAGGTTAATTTTATTACAAAGCAAGCTGATCTCAGAAGCCGAATTTGGTTACTTTTTAATTAAAGGATATCAATACAAAGGTTATTTTATTGCAAAGCAAGCCGACATCTTATGCTATGGATTTTTCTAAGTGTGCTGATTTGTTTTGTTTTTTGGAATACCGGTAATCACCGGTAATCATGGGAATTTTGAAAATAAATTGAAACAATGGAACAAATTTTAAAAGTGACACAATATAGTGCTTCATGGGTAGGCATAAATGACCCAGCATCGCATAGAATATTATGAGAAAATAAAATCAACTGATATATTGAAGACAACTGTCATTCTCGCATGACATGGTTTTAGGTACCAAATAATCAAGATTGAATTATATCTACATCTACTGTATGATAGAATCTCCAAATAAAAATCATTATTTGAAAAGACATTCACTTGAGTGCAAGTGCCAATCTTTTCGCCAGCACGGGTTACAAAAGTGTCATTACTATTTACCTGCAGACATCAATGCTCCTTTGTATTAATTATAACTACAGATGCCAAGCACATTGAAGCCCAGATGGCGAAATAAACACAACTGGCAACAAGCAGTAAACTCTCTTTGAACTGACCAACCGGACATCAAAGACAAAGGTTACGTTTAGTACAAAGCAAACGGACCTCAGAAGCCAACCTTAGTTACTATTTTTTTTAAAGGATATCAAAACAAAGGTTATTTTATTGCAAAGCAAGCCAACATCGGAAGCCAAGTTTTTGTTTTTTTGGAACAAACAAAAACAGCAGAGACATGGAAGCCAACTTTAGTTCCTTTTCACCTGTATTCACAGGAATTTTGAAAATAAATTGAAATGGAACAATTTTTAAAGTGATACAATATAGTGTTTTGTTCATGGACATCAATGACCCATCATTGCCCAGAAGATATGGAGAAAATAAAATCATATGATGAATTTGTCAAGGCCAGAAGAGAAGCAGATGATTTTGCCGACAATATAATCATTAACATGGATGAAATTCTAATATACTTTGATCGCATTCCTGGATGGACTGACGATAAGAAGGGGGTCAAAAGTGTGAGAATTAGCAAGACTGGTGCAGATTTGAAACAATTGGTCTTTAGTCCTTGCAGTTTATGCTTCAGATGATGTGTTGCCTCTAAAAATTTTCATGGTATGAGAAAGCCAAGAAAAATATTCATGAACTGAAAGAATGAATCATACATGTGCAGGAGAAGGCTTGTGCTGCTGCAGTGGATTAAAGAGTTTTATCTCAAGTACAGTTTTGTATTTTTTAAATAAAATTTCAGTTGGAGTGCATTTTCCGATATGTAATTTTCGAATGATTTAAAAGGTGTCCCACAACTTATGACTCAAAACAATGATTTGTCCAAGAACATACAGTGCACAAAATATTACTTTTAAAGTTAATTTATGGTGTCACAGCATATATGGTAAATATGATAGTCTATTATGCAGATAATTCTGGCTTCTGACCATTAGAAGATTTTAGGTCCACTTTCACTCTTTATTGGACCTTTATTTTGTTTTAGGCTTGCAAGAGAAACCGGTGTCACAAAGAATGGGCCTAGTATTGATGTGAAACGGGGCTGGACCAAGATGGGCTCGAAAAAAGATACATATCCAATTATGTTGGTGAGTAAATTTAAATTTATCTTGTATGTGGCTAAATACAAAATGATATAAAACTCCAGGAGTCATTGAAAGCTTTGTGTTCTTTCAGCACTAATCATGTGTTTTATTCATGTTTTTGTGCAACTGAGTCACTGTTTTCTGCAGACTCAATTTTAATCATGTGCATACACTATATGCATTTGGGACCCCAATTTTAACAATGTTTATGGGACCCCATTTTCAACTTTGTGTGTCTGAGGTGATGGGACCCTAATTTCCAGTTGGAACACTTTTTGCTTACATTTGCATTTGTGATAGAACTTTTAGGATTATTCGGGATTTTATTCACAATATTGTAAGTTTATTTTTTTAAATTTGCACTTTGTATTCTAGGAAAATAAACTATTTTTGCATACACTACATGCATTTGTGACCCTAGTTTGAATAGTGCTTACACTACTCCAGTTTCAGCTTTGTGTGTCCGGGATGATGGGACCCCAATTTCCAGTTTGAGCACTTTTTTCATACATTTGTATTTGTTATAGAACTTGTAGCACTATTTGGGATGTGATTCACAATATTGTAAGGATTTTCTTGTTTTAAAATTTCCATTGTGTATTCTAGGGAAATAAGCTTTCGTGCATACACTATATACATGTGGGACCCCAATTTTAAGTGTTTATGGAACCCTAGTTTCAGCTTTGTGTGTTCGGGATGATGGGACCCCAGTTTCCAGTTTGAAGACTTTTCATACATTTAGCACTATTGAATTTATTTCACAATATTTTAAGGTGTTTTTTTTTTAAATTTTCATCCTGTTTTCTCAGGAAACAAACTATTTGTTCATATGCTATATGCATTTGGGACCCCAATTTTAAGTGTTTATAAGACCCCAGTTTCAAGTGTTGTGTGTATGGGATGGTGTGATCCCAATTTACAGTTTGAACTCTTTTTTTCTTCTTTTTTCGTTCTTCAATTATTGCTTGTGTTACAGCTGACACCTATAACAGTGTTTATTTGTGAAACATTGATACTAGGTTATGAATTTTTTGTCGGATTTCTGAAAATAAATCATTTTGAAATAGATTAAACTGAAGAGAGCTTAATATGCAGCCATCTCTGGTGCCAATATTACAGGTGAGGAAACGAAATATAGATTTTTGTACATCAAGTCTAGAACCTGGAATGACTTTCCACTAAATATTTACATTTTCAGCTCAAATTTCTTGTTACATGTCTAGGCTCTTACAAAACATAGCAGAAAAGAGTGAAGACAACAAGCTTTGTAAAATCTAACAAATAATTTATTTCCCTAGAAAACCAAGGTAAAAATGAGAAAAAGAACTTATGGTTTTATGAATCAGATCCAAAATTAATGCAAGAATTAAAAAAACAGAAGTCCTATTATTAAAAAGGCCTAAATGAATCTGAGTTCAAGTCCCAATGAAATTCAAAATAGAGAGCGATTACGTCTGTCATAACCTTCAAAGTGCTGTTGTGTCAACAGTTCCTTGCTGAATCGCAGAAAAAATTCATCCAGTTTTGAATTTTGTATAAATTTCAATGAATGTCTTCGTCCAAGAATTTTGTAAGGAGCACTTATGTATTCCCAGGGAAAAGAATCAATTGAAATCCATAAAATAATATTTCAGCTCAAACTGGTTGCAACAAAACACCTTTAAGTGTCAATGGTTTGGAGCCCAAATGAACAAATTCTATCAAGACAACAGTTATACACTAAGTTAAGATGCAAAACAGATTGCTGGATGAGGGTCACATGGTCATCATTCGAGAACAAAATAAAAGCTTTTTACATGCCTAACATCATGTACTCTCAGTATGGCCTAAACTGAAATAAATGTTTCTTACTCTTGGAAAGAACGAAAAAAAAAAAAAAAGAATTTAAAAAAAGTTGTTTACCAGAACTGCCACTGTTTCTGAATCAAGGTCAGAAAATAGATACAGTGATTCTATTATTATAATAGCCAGGTCAAACAGAACTGAATTGAATTTCTGAAAAATGTCAGATCCAGTAAAACAAAGTTACTTTATAATAGCATGTAATGGAATAAAAAAAAGGGTTAAAACTAACAAACAAATAATTAAATTAAATATACATAACAATATGAAGAAATGATAGTTACAAATTGCTCAAAACAATTGAAGACTGGAATTTAACACAAATACTATTCACAACTGCTCAGTTTTCAAAAGAAATGTGGACACCGATTTGCTTTCACAAAATAAGTTTTTGTTGCAAAAGTTCATGATAGTTGGTGCAAAGATGTCATTTCGATATAGTACAGAACTTATTGAGATCAAGGTAGAAAAAACACATCTCAAAAGGATTATCTGTAGCATGTATCCTATGCATGTACCTTCACATGTATCCTGTGCATGCATCTTCATCTGTCCAATGTATGTACTTTCAGATGTATCCTATGTATGTACCTTCAAATCTACATGATTAATGTCCAGTATGAATTCTACTGTGTTTGATCAAAACAGAACTATACTTAAACGACTTATCACAAACTTCACATTTGAATGATTGATCTCCAGTATGTATTCTCATGTGTGTCCTCAAGTTCCCTGTATGGGTGAACATTTTAATACAAATTTCATTTAAATAGTTTTTCTCCAGTATATATCCTCATATGCCTGTTCAACTCACTACTGTCTCCAAACATTCTATACCAAACTTCACATTTGAATGGTTTATCACCAGTATGTATCTTCTTGTGCCTATTCAAAACAGAATTGTACTTGAACTTTTTATCACAAACTTCATATTTGAATGGTTGATCTCCAGTATGTATTTTCATATGATTGTTCATATTCCCTTTTTGCGTGAACATTTGATAACAAACTTCACATTTAAATTGTTTTTCTCCAGTATGTATCTTCACATGCCTGTTTAATACACTATTCTGTGTAAACATTTTATAACAAACTTTACATTTGAACGGTTTCTCTCCAGTATGCAACCTACTATGTGTCCTCAAAACACTGTTGCTGCTAAAAAATTTATCACAAACTTTACATTTAAATGGTGTCTCTCCAGCACGTATTATCATGTGCGTCTTCAAAGTACCATTGTGCCTAAACGTTTTGTTACAAACTTCACATTTGAATGGTTTATCTCCAGTATGTGTTCTCATATGTGTCTTCAAGTGACTACTTTGGGTAAACATTTCGTGACAAACTTCACATTTGAATGGTTCATCTCCAGTGTGTATCCTCGTATGGCAGATCAGATCATTACTCTGTCTAAACATTCTATAACAAACTTCACATTTGAATGGTTTATCTCCAGTATGCAACCTACTATGCGTCTTTAAGATACTGCTGTCGCAAAAGAATTTATTACAAACTTTACATTTATATGGTTTATCTCCAGTATGTATCCTCATGTGCGTCTTTAACTGAAAACTGTAAATGAACATGCTATTGCACATTTCACATTTGAATGGCTTATCACCAATATGTATCTTAATGTGCCTCTTCAAAATCTTACTCTCCCTAAACATGTTATGACACACCTCGCATTTGAATGGAGTTTCTCCAGTATGTATGCTCATATGCGACTTCAAATTACAACTCTGACTAAACAATTTATCACAAACTTCACATTTGAATGTTTTATCTCCTGCGTGTATTCTCCCGTGCATCTTCAAATCACTATCGTCCCTGAATGCTTGGTCTCTAGTATTTGTATTAGACCCCAGAGGCATAAAGAAGAATTCCAGGCGGAAGGACTTTAGTCTCAATTCTTTTCCATGAATAGTCTTAACAGTCAGCTAGGCTAGTGAACTTGACAGAACATAGGAACGCAAAAGAAAAGGGACGTAACTCGAAATGACGATCGAATGGCGCGTGTACTTTTTACCTCTTTGATACGTCACACGCAGTGACATCTGTTTCTAAAAATAGATTTTCGGACACGGTGTACCAGCATAATGGCGACCAGTGATACTTTCCGTATTATTGTTCTTAATCAAAACGAAGTACCAGGCGCTAAATTTGTTCATCCGAATATATATGAGAATTTAACTATTCATTTACAGCCATGGTTAGAATGTCGAGACCTGCCCCCAAAACGGAGAAAGAAGCATACTGCTTACAAGTTGAGTCAAAGCAAATACAGGACGTGTATTTGTGTTTTCTGGACTACGATCGTTTCTTGAATCGTACATTTTGTATCTTGTATTTTCAGTACTCTTCTGTATGCAAAGTGTTATACTTAATCATACAAACCAGAAGTCACTTTGACATGTGGTTGATTTATAACTGTACATTCTTGCATGCTTTTGTACCGTTTGAAACAATAAGGCACTCCATAACACCCACCATTACGCTGATATTAAAATTTAAAACATGTGCAATATATTCTTGTTGTATTGTTGTTTTTTTTTTGTTTTTTTTTTTTTGTGCTTATATTATCCTTTCGGTATTTTATTATTATTATTATTATTATTATTATTATTATTATTATTCCGGTAAATTTTGTCATAACTGAATGGATATATAATTAATAACAGTTACTGTTATCTGGTGGGATATTTGCTATTGTTATTCTTCTGCTCATTATTATTATTATTATTATTATTATTATTATTATTATTATCAGTAGTAGTAGTAGTAGTAGTAGTAGTATCATCGCAAATAATTCCAGTAATCTTTCTTTTTCTTCTTCTTCTTCTTCTTCTTCTTCTTCTTCTTAGTATTATTATTATTATCATTATTATTATTATTATTATTATTATTGTTGTTCTTATTGTTGTTGACAGAGTCCAAGACTGTATCAAGGCAGAGAAAGACAGGGATATCACAATTGATGTGGACAGCGGTAAGTGGTATCAGGAAAAGGTACAAGAAACTAAAACAACCTCACAGAACCATAATGACCTGAAGAAATCAATACCATTTATGCCTCTCATTGGATGAGATATTTTTCCATCAACTAATATTCCAGAACATTTAAGAAAGGACACATTCATCACCATATTGTAGAATCTGTACAGTTCATAACCCCAGACCCATCAGTTGAGGACAGTGATGAAAATTGTGCACAAGATTTGCACACCTCCAAACCTTTAAGAAAAGGAAAGGTATTTTTTGACAGCAGACATGTACAGAACATGAAAATCTGTAAACAAAACTCATTCTACTTTGTTAAAGCCAAGGTTATTGTAATGTTATTTGTTATTGAAGAATAACTGCAGAAGGCTTTGTATACTATTTATTAAATACAATACATCAGTACAACTAGGGAAGGGGAGTAAAGACTGCCCTGAATGTATTTTTCCCGAACCTAGACCCTAGTGAACATTTAACGTAAACCAGCTATTGGTGTGTATCAGTACCAATCCAGTGTGGAATATCTGATTACTTTTACTGTCAAGTAATTTTTCAAAGCTAATTAGATTAAGGCTTACACTGCAGATATGGCATCATATAGAGTAAATGTATTGTATGATGCCACAGTGACATTATCTTATGATTCTGGCTATGTCAAATATTCCGCTTGTATATGTGTAGCATCCGCAATGGGCAGATGAAATCATGTTGCTGCTTTGCTTTTTGCTGTGCTAGACTATGTCGATAAGTACGGAAATGATAATGCATTTTGTACGTCCCTCAAATGTACATGGAATACAGGAAGGAAACATGAGAAATGGCCTAAGAAGGTACAGGAATCTCTTCATGTTAGTACAAAAAGAAAAACGTCCATGATGTTATTAACAATGATCCATGGCCACCCTCGTTACAGTCAGTAACAGAAGAAGTGGTGTAAGGGGTGCTCAAGGAGGGGTAGTATCTCTGGTGGGGGTAGCAGTCGTACTCCTTTGGGGGTAGCTAGTCCATCTTTGGTCCCCACTTGGTGCTCAGCTCTCACCTCTGGCTCCAAGAAGCTGTAGCATGTGCAGCAGCCGCACTACGGACAACGGCTTCGACTGGCCGGCTAAACCAGGTTGAGGGTAGCCTACAGGTCTCAAACCCTCGTTGAGTTAGGGCTTGTCACCCATAGCATGTCAAGACTGCCCGGCAGACTGCGCAGAGGAACCACCAGCTGGTCAACAGGCAGTAAGGCGGACCCAGCAAAGCAACGTGGAGCGCTACGAGCACGGCATGACAGGTAGGACGCCTTGGTTATCCACTGCATCCAGTCTCCATTTCAGCCGTCTTGACTACGTCATGCCACTGGACAAAGTGGGGCCTGGACGAAAGAGTGAGGCTGACACAGCGCAACTCTCCCTCAATTTAATCCAACTCACGCGCAAGTCATTTATGTCATCACCTGTTCCCAAGTCCTGCGGCGATGGGCAAGCTGCGACGCGGCAGGTGTGGATGAACTTTCAACCGTACTGGCGGCCCTGCACGAAGGAAGCTCAGGCCATTGGATCGTCTTCCATTGACCTGAAACAGAAATGGATTTCGGCAGCTGTCTGAGAGACTAAGGAGACCTCATCACGATAGCGCTGTTTGCCTCCGTAGCCTGAGGAAGTGCCTGGAATACGTGCCCTAAAAAAGCTTACTACCAGGAGCAGCTTATCGCGGATGGAGAGAATCCCAATCTTGCGGTAGAAACACAAAGAAAACCCGAAAGGTTCCCCTTACTCTTGGTGCGTGGAACATAGTACTCTACTGGACCGTACAGAGGCTAACAGACCAGAGAGAAGAACTGCCTTGATTGCAAGAGAACTTGCTTGCTACAAGGTAGTGATAGCAGCCCTAAGTGAAACTCGCTTATCCGACGAAGGCCAGTTGACTGTTGTTGGAGCAGTCTGCACCTTTTCTGGAGTGGAAGTGGCACCGATGAACGTCGTTAGTCTGGAGTTGGTTTCGCTGTCCAGGCGAGTCTGGCGAATAAGCTGTCCAGCTTACCAAAGGAAATTAATGACCGGTTAATAATGCTGAAGCTACCCTTACATGGAGAAAAGCAAGCCACAGTCATTAGTGTTTATGTACCAACCATGATCAACTCGGAGGAAGCCAAAGACTAGTTCTACCAGGATCTGGAAGCCTTGATTGCTTCAGTACCAAAGTCAGACAAGCTGATCATTCTTGGTGATTTTAAAGCTACAGTTGGCGCGGACCACATCTCGTGGGAGGGAATTATTACTAGACATGGCATTGGCAACTGCAACAACAATGGACAGCTGCTCTTGAGGATGTGCGCAACATAGGATCTCCTGATCACAAACACCGCCTTCCGACTACCTAACCGTAACAAAACAACTTGGATGCACCCACGGTCTAAGTATTGACATCTGATCGACTACATCTTAGTCCATAGGTGTGACAGGCAGGATGTCCATGTGACCAAAGCCATGGGTGGTGCAGACTGCTGCACAAACCACAGGCTACTGTTATCCAAGAGGAATCTTAGAATTCAACCACCCAGACGTTCACAGGGAATTAAAGTCCCAAAGCGCCTCAACGTCTCCAGGTTGAAGGTCTGCAACTCTGAGCAAGCTCTGTCTGAAGCTCTGACAATCCAGCTGGAAACCACAGGTTCTGATACCGACGACGTAGAGCAATGATAGGCGGCCCTCAAACAGCTGTTGTACTCTACTACATCTGAAATTCTTGGTGTCATTGCGCGAAAGCACCAAGACTGGTTTGATGAGAATTGTGAAGAAATACAGTCCCTGCTAGAGGAGAAGCATCGTCTCCATCATGCGTACTGCATCGACCCCATGTCCTCTGCAAAGAAAGATGCCTTCAGAAGAGTCTACCAATGTGTGCAGATGAAACTACGCGAGATGCAGGACACATGGCTGAGCCGAAAGGCTGATGATATTCAGTCATTTACCGACAGACACGACATGAAGAATTTGTATAGTGCTCTTCGTGATGTTTATGGCCCAGTAACAACAGGCACAGCCCCACTCTCGAGCTCCGATGGCAGCACTCTCATAACCGAGAAGGAGAAGATACTGGATCGCTGGGAGGAACACTTTGACGGTGTCCTCAACAGACCCTCTTCCATCAACGATGAAGCGATCAACCGTCTATCCCACGTGGAGATCAACGAGAGATTGACTGACTCTCCAACAGTGCTGGAAACTCATAAGGCCATTAAGATCCTGTCTAGTGGGAAAGCTCCAGGAGAAGACTTCATTCCACTTGAGGTCTACAAGTCCGGTGGGCCTAAGCTAGTGGAAAGACTAACATAGATGTTTTGTGGGATACGGAAGCAGAAACGGATACCCCAGGAAGTCAAAGATGCATCCATCATCCACATTTACAAATGCAAAGGAAATCGCCAATCCTGGGACAACCATTGAGGAATCGCTCTACTCTGCATCGCAGGCAAGGTCCTCGCCAGGCTACTGTTTGAACAGACTCAAAGTGCACCTTGATCATGGCCTATTGCCAGAAAGTCAGCGTGGCTTCAGAAAGGAGAGAGGCACCATCAACATGATCTTTGCTGCCGGGCAGTTGCAAGAAAAGTGTTAGGAACAAAATGTCCAGCTCTACACCACCTTCGTGGACCTGACTAAGGCATTCGACACTCTCGGTCTGGAAGGCCTTTGGAAGATCATGGCCAAATTTGGATGTCCAGAAGTCTTCATTGAACTAGTAAAGCAATTTCATGATGGCATCCTTGCCAGAGTCCAGGGCCAGGGTAACTATTCTGAACCCTTTGCCGTTACGAATGGTGTGACACAAGGGTGCATCTTAGCCCCCACTCTCTTCAGCCTCATGTTCTCCGCCATGCTGATGGATGCTTTCAAGGACTGTGATGTGGGAGTCGGTCTCCGATACCGTCCGGATGAGAAGTTGTACAACCTGAGGAGGCTTCAAGTCAAGACCAAAGTCCAAGTTGAGAGCATTCGCGACGTCCTGTTTGCAGATGACTGTGCCATCAACGCCCGCATCACGGCAAGAGATCTCACGGTGGTCAAAAGAAGAGGTACAAGGACAGCCTCAAGGCCTCGCTGGAGAACTTTGTCATTGATCCTGACAGCTGTTAGAGTGTCGCTACAGATCGATCTGCTTGGCACAGTCAACTCAATGCCGGTGCGGAAGCCTTTGAGCAGAAAAGACTGGTGGACGCAGATGAAAAACTTGCTCTGCGCAAATCCACGAACAGCAGTTCCGCAACTCCAAGTCAGCAGCCTGTACATCCACGTCCGCACTGCAACAGGCTCTTCCGGGCCCGGATTGGACTGATCAGCCATCTCCGGACCCACCCCTTGTGAATTCAGTGTCACTGAATGGTCCTCATTCACACCGATGGACAAATATCATCAACAGAAGAATAAGCCAAAGCATACCTTTTATGGAGCATTGGATGTAAGACTGACAACACTAGTATGTGGACAGCTATATTAGCATATCAGTACACAGATTGCACTTTAGATGACAACCAACTTGAAGTCCTAAAATGTCAGAGAGAAGCTATGTTGTGTAATCTTGCTTTTGCTTGAAGGACATGGACCTCATTCAGTTGAGCTGGTACAAGAGCATCATACAGACCAATGGATTAGAGAGGAACAAGTACGGATAACAGCATCACAATGCAAGAACATTTTAATACAAATACTGTTGTGGCATTAAGCAATAATTTGAAATTGTCAATGTGGAGAAAAAGGAGAAAAACTATTTAAACTTCCGCCATGGTATATGGCATAAAAAATGAACCACTGGCTCGCAAATGTTATGAGGACAAGTTTTGCCTTACAAACCCAGAAGCGAAAGCAATTAAAACAGGTATGTGGGTAACTTCAAGGTATCCTGAACTTGCCTGTAGCCCAGATGGACTTGTTTTTAGATACATCTGAGCCATCAAAGTATGGCATAGTAGAAATTAAATGTCCTAAATTCTGGAACACAAAAGTGTATCTTCTTTCAAGAATGAACTGAAAAAAAGGCCAGTTAAACAGGTTCTGTATGTATTATAGTGAGACAGGTACACTTACTCTAAGGAAAAACCATCAATATTACTATCAAATATCGATGCAGATGGCTGTGATGAAAGTTCCTTGGTGTGACCTTGTGGTTTGGTCAGATGTAGACTGTGTAATTCTTAGGATCAGATTTGATGAATCTTTTTGGAACAGTATGATGCACAAGTTGATAGAATTTCATCACCAATACATATGCAATGAATATTTTGAGATGAAAATTCTAAGGGAACTGCCCCCAATTAAATTCTCTGAATGAAGCGTTCTTATATGTGATTGATGTTTTAGACATGTAAAGAAAGAGGAATGTACATGTAGGATGGTTACTATTTCTATTTTGCTTGGTGCATCAATTTAAATTCTGCTTATTGTATGTTTTGTAATGCATGTAGTTACAAAAGGGTTTAATTAAATATTGTTCATGCATCATTCTACAAATTTGACATATATATCCAAGATATTTGATCAAGACATATATCAATGTAGGTTGTTTTGGTAATATGCATTAGTGATTTCATTACCCTTTTTCTGGGTCTCATGTGTAAATTAGTAACAATGTTAAAACAATGAGAGCAAATTTAAGTTTATTTTTATGTCATATATTTATGCTATGTGCATAACATATTTTCTTAATTGAAAAGGTATATAATTACATTTGTATGGAAGTATAATTGTCTGAATGTACTGATAGAAAAAGTAATACAAAAACAGCTGTCTATAACGATGACAACTAGCCTTAAAATGATACACATTTTGCAAACAACTGGGAAGTTCATGTCAAAATAACTTTATTATCTGCATATGTATGTTGAATTTCAGAATAATACAAACTTCTTAGATTGTAATTACTGCACAAAAGGAGTTTGAAAATTCACTATGCAAACTATAATAAATACACATTGAGAAAAGACAAGCTGAATACTGAGTGGGATTACTTTCTGTAACAGTCTTAATTTCTTAAATCTCAATGGACCGTTCAACATGTATCTATGCTTGGTAATACCTTTAGTTAGTGATTCTTCCAAAGCGGTATGGAAGATCTGTAAAAACACATATCGGTACCGGTACCTTAATTAACATCCTTTAAAACACTGTTCAAAGCAACATCTTTTAACCGCTTTGATATGGGTTTCACACGACTCTTTGGTGGCTTTCTCTTCTGCTGCACCTGAACAATAAAAAGTAAAAAAGAAAACAACTAAAACCATTATGATGAAAAAAAAAAAAATGGTAAAACTGTCAAGTGTGGTCAAGCTTGCAAAGTTAAAAATAACATTTGTTTCTTCACATTTTATTCTAGTCACTTACTGTTTTTTTTCTTACAAATCAACTTTTCTCATATTTATTTGTAAAAATAAGGTAACATTTAAGTATTAATGCATTGTAACATATACCATCTTGGTATTTTTTCAACAAAAATAGATGTATACCCTTCTCCTTTCTACTATTGCATTAATGACTTTATAAGCTTATTTGTAGTTGTTTTAATTAACTAATAAATTAGTTTATTGTTATTTTTAGTTGCTATTATTATTATTATTATTATTAATATTGATGGTATCCAGGTTGTTTGATTTAAGAAACTGTGCCGATTCCATTAATGATGCAACCTCTGTTGGAGAAATTACAGAGAAAGAAAGAAAAGAAAAAAGTACGTACTATGACTCCCAGTTTAATTGGGTCTGGATGTTCCTTGGTGGATCTTTTTCCACCAGTAAAGTACAGACTACATAAATATGTATCTTTCGTCATGGTAAAATCACGTCGGCCGTATATGGTTATTATTGTGAGAACTGTGACTATGATCATGACAATCGAGAGCAACAAAAGAATTGTGGATCGTAATCTTAGGAATGTTTGCCCTCTAAACCCTGTCATGACGAACGACAAAATCGAGTGGATTGCTCAGCCTGTCAGTGCACTTTTGTCAGCCCTACCTGTTACCAATAACATCTGAATACGCAGGGTTCGTAGCAGATAAGTGCTTGCCAACTTCTGCGATTGTGTCCTACTTGTGGACAAGTCATACGTACCAATAGTGCCAAGTTACACATGTGTTCAGGAACGAAGCGATGTCACATTTGTCACCAAATCCTGGACTTGGAACACGAATGCTACATTGAAAAATACGATTCCAAACAAGAGGAGGAGGAAGATGACCAGAAGAAAGGTAATTTCAACTTTTTCGATTTTAAATGCATGCAAGAGACTGGCATTAACATTCCTAATTTCTGCGCGGCTCATCGAGTGTGCGAGAAGTGCATCCAAGAGCATATATTTAGTCATTACCCTCACTGCAGCAATGTTCCTGGAGAACGTGAAATATCTTTCGGGGACCTAACACGCTGATCGATTTCGCCCAATGGATCTTAGACCCCATCGACGAGACGTGGAGCCAAGAGGACATCGAACGGTACTAAGAACGGCGTGGATGTCCTCCTGAAACTGAATCTCAGCAGTGCTACTTTCCATTTGATAGCTAGACATGTTGCCGCTTACAAAATCATTATCCAAGAAGCCCGACTCAATGTGCGATTCGTGGAAGAGTTACCTAAAGTGGGAAACGACATCAGTCACAATTTGAGCAGAACGACCGTCAAGTATCCGATTCGACGCGTGGAAGTGAAGACCTTCACCCTTGCCACTGGACTCCGATCTAAAATCAAAGATCATCTTTTCTAAGGCAGTTATACAAGCAAATAAAAGTTGATATCGTTAACAATGCAGACCTCAACGGAATCTACAATAAAAATCCTTTCGAATTTCAGCACTACGATGTGCGCAAGATCGAAGTCAGTTGCGATGGCAAGATCTTGTGTACCATACCCTACGAACGTGACTTTTCCGATAAGAAGAATTCCTTGAGGTCGTACTTATCCCTCTAAGAAGCCACCGGACAGTTAGGAACCAGCTCCAGTCACGGCATTACTTACGAGGATTATGCAGGAGGCTACGCTTTGTAGGCTTTTCATTTCATTCCAGACCAAGGTAGCGACGAGGGACATTTCCACCCAATAAACGCAGGCCAGATTCGTGTTGGACGAGTATCTGGAGGACGCTTGAGGTCTCATCTCGGAAGAAGCAGTGTGTCAACAGCCTTACAAAGACTTGCTTGATCATTCTAACCTTCCATTGACTGCTCTAGAGATCCGTTGCATCGAATATCTCTTGGCACTGAGTACGAAGTCGGAGCTAATAGACGTTTACTTGTCAGAGATTTTCAGGCAAGAAGTCAGAATTGAACTAATGACTTATCATTACCTCTGAAAGAAGAACAAAAAACTAAATTGGATACCTGGGAACCTTACTACCTTTGGAACAACAGTGCGTACACTGCTTCTTGGAATCCAGTGGTGTATGCTAAAGATGGACTGCCTCATTGCAAACTTAAAGACCATCAAGCTTTTGTCATCAACACGGACGACATTCATCTCCCAGGAACCCACTGGGTAGCCGTCTACGTTCCACACGATGACTGCGTGGAGTATTTTGATTCGTATAGATTACCGCCTTTGGAAGACGACATCATCGACTTTATGAGAAGAAATGTTAAGACAACTCGCTTCAATAATGTGAAATTACAAGGCACAGCTTCTATGGTGTGTGGACAATATTTTGTGTATTTTCTTCATCAACGCCTTCTTGGATATCCCTTAGAACATTTAATGACAGTGTTTCCCTTTACGCACATTTGTGCGTCAGGGACGCACGCTGAAAAACATGACGCACACTGTTGCAGTGCATTATTTTTACGCAAAGGATTTTCATAATGCGATAAGGATTTATTTAATATCCATGCCTTGGATGAGGGATGGAATCGTGTATACTTCAAGCATAGGTATATTCTAGTTCCCTGTTTCGCTTGCTCCATGCGTTGCACTCCGCTGCACTGAATATACGAAACAGGGAACCAGGCTAGCATAGGCAATGTTATAGAAAATGTCAGGATGTTGAAGGTGGTTGAAGACCTGAGATTTCAGAGATGAAATCAAGAAAGAGCAAGAACAGTGGACAGAGAAGTACAGACTTCAGAAGCAGAGAGAGAGAGCAACAACAGCAGCAGCAGCAACATCCGCAGGAGCCAGACAGATTTTGTCGACTGCCGTGTGAACACCAAGGAGTTCTCCTTCTCTTTACGATGAAGTAGACCCTATCCTGTAGGAAAGCCTGCAGCCAGACGGGGACGCAATCTTAGAAGATAAAAGACAGCAATAACTCCCAGAACAAAACTACCCTTATCAATGCTACCTATACCTCTAGGAAAGAGTTACTAGTCAAATTGCCAAAATTTGTGTTGGTAGTTAAAAAATACAAGTGTGTCTATAAGCACTTCGTTTCTTTGTGTTATATCAAAAACTAGAAGTGTGTCTATAAGCACTTTGTTTCTCTGTCTTGTCATATACTGTATGGATGTGTTTGTAAGTAAGAAAACAACGTGAGTGTTTTCTTTAGGTCCGCACGTTCCATGTTATGGATAGTAGAGTTGTATTGTAAGTTTTGGTGTAAGGGGAGTTTTCCTTTACGTCCGTGCTTCAGGGATATAAATCTCAGCGTTCATCAGTGTGGCTACCAATAGTTGACTAGTCAACACTTTGAAAAATGAGTAGAATTTCAAAGTTACTGAAACTTCAGATGCTCCTGGAGTATGCCAGGTTAATACTAGACGAGCTGGCTATGGAGGCCATAGCAGAGGCAGCTAGAATTGAAGACGAGGAAGAGGAATAAAAGAAAGAAGAGAAGGAAAAGAAGAAACAAATGATTCTGCCTTACCTCATCCTTAGGTCTCTGTGTGAGGTCAAGCCTGAGATGAGGACACCTCCACAGCTAATAGCAGCACCACCACAGCAACGTCAACCACAGCCACAGCCACAAACACTAGTACAGCGTCCACAGTAGGCAAGGAGGCCAGATCATCCCCGAGTGTGGCACAGAAGACAGAGGGAACACAACAATAAGTCTTCACTATCCCTCAAAATGAGAATTGGGATGATGAGGCCAATCATGCAGCCTCCCCACTCCTATCAGCTACGGTCAATTGGACCAATGATTGGAGCCGACGGTGCGTGTGTGGGGCCAGACCTAAGAGGTGTCACCATTAATCAGGTACATCTGAAGTTCGGAAAAAAAACAGCCCTTTTCAGGGCTAGCCAGATCTCTAGAAAGAGAGAGTGATTAACTTGCCAATTTGTGTGACTGTGAAGTAGTGTGATTATAAACACTAACTCCTTTACTGATGTGTGTGTGTGTTTGTATGCTTGCTCGTACGTTTGTGTGTTTGTTTGCACGTTTGTTGCTGTGCGCGCGTACCTATGTGGATAGTATATGATGAGTTATTTTCTTCCTTTCCCTTCTGTGTTGATAGTGGATAGTAGATATTGGTGTGGATAGTAAATAATGGGTTTTTTGCTTCACATTCTGTGTTAATAGTAGATATGGGGTATTGTCTTCCCCTTCTTTGTGGATAGTATATAATATGTGATGATATTGTAAGGGATGTTTTCCTTCACGTCCATGCTTGAAGTATATAAATCAATGTGTTCGTGATTCGCGCCATTCAACACTGAATATTAAAGGAAGGTGGCTTCTAATAAAATAGACGCAATGAAAACACTGCAAGAGACAGTAGATGACGTGGGGATGGTGGAGGAATTTTTTGCGAGCATGCAGTTTGACGAGTATAGTCCACACTGGCTGAAAAAGGAGATAACCAATTTAAAGAGGATGAAGGAAAAGATAAGAGAATTGATGAAAAAAGTAAAGGAGGAGAAGGAGGATGAAGAAGATATAATAAGAATGAGAGCTTGGAGTGAAAAAATAGAAAAAAAGAGAAGAATATAAACAGGAAAAAGGAGGAGGAGAAGAAGGAGGAAAAGGAGAAGATAAATAAGAATATAGGAGAGAAAATAAGAAGTTGGTGAAGGAAAAGAAGAACTTACAAGACAAAGAAGAAACCCAAAGGCCCTTTTCAGGGTCACTTCATTGCCTCGAAAAGATATACTCTCTCTTGCCAAATATTTGAATATTTGTTTGGTGTTTCTATTTGTGTTATGTCTTTGTTTCTTTGTCCATGTCTATTAAGTCCCACCTCGCCATTTCCGGTTATATTGTCGCTATACAAAAACTCTGTATACATCTTGTCCGTCTACAGTCCCACCCATGTTAAATTTCCCAATGTTGAATTCCTCTTGTCTGTAAAGTATAAAGTAGGGTCCCATTCATCATTCCGTTCTTTAATGTTGTATCACAAGCCTTTTCTAAATTGAAGAGGACTGCTGCTAAATGTTCCTTCCTGATAAAGGTATCGCGAATAAAATTTCCCCAGTCTAACCAGATGGTCGTTTTAAATATAAAGCTCTTCAAATCAATGGGACAGTAGTTGGTATGATCTATTCTATACTTACCTGGTTTGGGAATAGGTAATACTGTTGCTTCTTTCCCAATTCACCAGGCAGGAAAGTTCAGCTGATTTTGCCAAAGTTTTATATCACCTCCTGCTATTCCAGAGTACCAAGCGTCCACAATATTCTTCCACTCAACGAAAGGTCCTATGTGCTGTCAGATGTCAATAAGTCTGGTCGGAAACGAAATATCAGCATGAAAAAAGAAAAGTTTAAATTATACCACGTTTCGGTGCAATATATATCGACAGTTTCCAAGGTACCGTGCCATATATTGCATGTGAAACATTTGACTTTATATTTCCCATTTTCCCAAATAATTATCGAACATTTACATGCCTTTGAGAAATAACAAAATACTTGAAACAAGTCAAGGATTAAGTGGTGACACGTATTATGAAGCTAGCAATCACTTTTTGTTTTGTATTAGCAGGGGAAGTTATGAAATGTATTTAAAAAAAGGTATAAATGAAACACATGAAGATAGCGTTGAAAATTAATGATCAACCTTTCACAGAGACGGGGGTGAGGGCGGGGACTGGCATAGTTGCGGCTGGAGTAATATGGTTTAATCAGATTTTCTAATATACATATTGATTTATCTCTCTCCATTTCCCATTCAAACTCATTCTGTCTTAATATATATATATATATATATATATATATATATATATATATATATATATATATATTATTTAAGAAATGTATCTTTAATCTGATTTCATTTTTGATAGCGTAATGTTTTTAATACATATTTGAACTCAAAATATGTCTTTGAAAAATTAAAATAAAAGATTTCATAAAATTATTTATTTATTTAGATAATAGTATTATTTTTTGTATTGTATTTGTAACAAGGGCAATTCCATGTTGCAAGAGAAGATTGAATCAAAACATGGTGTTCAAGAATGCTGCACAGAACTGTTTGTAAAAAGTCCCTAAGGAAAATTTTCGGACGGTAAGAAGATCTTTCATAGTAATGAAGGTTATATCTAGCTGTTCAATGACGTCCCAGTGTCCAAACTTCAGTCCCGAAGAAATAGTTTGAAGGTGGGAAATATCTAAATGGACCATTATAATACACCGATCTTCTAAAGTTTCCTGAATATGAACCTTACTACAAATTGTTGCATGATGCCTTAAAGAGAGCTATTTGATGAAAAGTACACTGGGATGTATTCAGTGTCTACATGGGATTGTTATTATCCCTCATAGTTATATTTCAGTCACAAAAATTATGCCAAGTTGTTGCATGATGCCTGCTTGCCATAGTTTGAAATTTAATCATTTAAAGACTATTTTAAGTGTAAGAAAAATACTCAAAAGTTGTTACAGAGAGAGAGAATATATAGAAGATAGTAATGGACTAAAGGGGTTATTACAATTGTCCCCAGATTTATATTTCACTGTTATAGAGATCATTCCAAGTTCTTGCACCTAGTTTTCATGACATAGTTTGGAATTTAGTCGTAAAAGACTTGAAAATGTAAAAAGGTCTTCAGGGGGAGTTCTTGCATAAAAGAATGCCAGGAGATTATGAAAGGTCTAAAGGGGATTTTATTATTGTCCTACAGACAGTGATGGGTTTTAAATATCATTAAATGTCTGTGACTGTCTGCTAGTCTATTTTGTCTGGTAAAGACCTTCGTACACCTTTAAACTGAGTGTCTATCATTTTCATTCATGTCATATATATATATATATATATATATATATATATATATATATATATATATATATATATATATATATATATATATATATATACATACATACACATATAGTCAGGTACAAGTCTAAGTTTCCAGTCTCCTCTTTGTTTCAACGTATGGTTGACAGATTCATTGTTCGTCCATGGTGTTCTGTCCTCACACTTGACAGGGTTCATTTACATTAAATTTAATTTGATCTTTGAGAATTTGTTTTAAATGTTATCAAAATTTATCATATATTTTTGTAATTATGTTTGCTATTTCTTCTGTCATAATGTCAAAAGATATGTCATCAGCATTTACAAGCCTGTCGACCCAAAGAGCTTATTTGGTGTGTTTCTGTTTGTGTGTGTGTGTGTTTTTGTCTGTGTGTTTGTCTATGTGTGTACATTTGTATTTGTGTGTGTGTGTTTGTGTGTGTGTGTGTGTTTGTATTTGTGTGTGGTTGTGTGTGTGTGTGTGTGGTTGTGTGTGTGTTTGTGTGTGTTTGTTGATGTGTGTGTTTGCGTGTGTTAAAAGTACAATGATCTGATTACTGTAATTAAAATTTTAGATATTTTATCTCATGCAGATGTAATGTGAGTACAACAAATATAAATAAAGAGTTTGCAGAACGTTTCACTTTTGGTCAGATATAACTCAGGGTTCTCAAAAGATTTCCAAACTGAAGAGTCAGTTGACCTTTAACCCAAAAATCTCAAGGGTCAAAATGAAAATCTCAATAGTCAAAATTGAAATCTCACGAGTCAGTTCTTTTTTGGACGGTCATAAGCTCATAGCTATGATTCCTCGTTATTGGAGGAAACAAATGATATTTTAAGATTTCTTGTCTTGTGCTGAATAATGAGAAATACTTGTACAGTATTTTGTAAGAAACAATCTTATTTTTTTTTTTACAAGTGTTTCTCTTCCTAACTATGTGTTACTGTGTGTTTATTGTGTATATGAAACAGACGGAGGATTGTTTTATACTTTAATATACTTTTAACTTCTTATCATAGATTTTATTATCAACTGCTCAAAACATTTTACATGCAAAAATATGCCCATACAAATATGAAGGTTATATATTATTCAAATATCAAGATTGTACATCACAGAATTGTCAGTTCACTTTCCCACTCGATCTTAAATTTTCAAACAAATTTTGGAGATTGAGTCTTCATCTCCTTTTTCTCACAGCTGCCACTATTTTCCTGTTTCTTTTGATTTGTTGATCAGAAAATTCATCAGCAGCAGGTTGTTTCCGAGACTGTGATTTTCACCATGAGATGCATGCAGAGTGTTATGTCCTTTGAATTTTTTCTGAGTACTATTAATTAAAACATTTGAGGCTTTAAACGGTTTGCTAACTGAAGCAAATTAAATAAAACACAATCCCACACTTAAAACTGGCTTCGCGAGAAACCATATATTTGAGTTTTGTCTAACTGCTTTTAATTTAAAGCGCAATCAAATAAATGCCGATATTTTATCAGAAATGAATCCAGTGAAGTCCTAAATGATTCCAAATCCCGCCAAATGTAGCAAATTGCCAATAAAACAATTCAAGCTGTCAATATGGTCCACTTACTTTGACAACTGGCTTCGCGAGCTGCCATAATGATATGCTCTAGTTCTGACCAGTTCACTATTATTTGATGTCTAAACATCCCAATTCTAATAATTACTCAAAAGGCAGTCCATTCATGTCATAATTGCTTCCTCTTCGTCTATCAAAAGCTTCAAACCTATTTTCAAAACAATCCAGCTTAATTCAGTTGCACCTCAGCTTGATCTGACATCATGATAAACATTTGTTTACTCTGGAATCAAGTGCTTGTGTCTGACATCTGTGAACAATTAGCTCAGCTCAGTTCATTTATATCGTCAACTGGTCGGATATTATTGGCCGTCAAGGTGTGAACTGTGCTCACGCAGGTGTCAATTAGTGCCTCCTACAGGTGTCAATTAGTGCCTCCTACAGGTGTCAATTAGTGCCTCCTACAGTAAATTTGTCATGGACAGCATACTCTAAGTAAGAAACTATAAGCTGGAGGCCAATCAAGGGTAATTAAAATTGATTCTCCAGCCAAAATTTATGTGCATTAAAAGACGTACAAGTCAAAATTTCCATGCATCAAAAATGGGTTATATTTAAAATTCCATGTGTCAAAACTCAAGGGTACGTTTCTATCAAAAACCCTTAAACATCTTTACTTAACAGCAATCTTTATTTCGTATACAAAAACAGCAAAAAGGTCACACAAAAGATAGTGCACAGGAGTCTGCAGTTTTATCAATAAAGCACGACGAAATTTCTGACAACATGAAATCACCTTACCGGTATTATAAATTAGCACAAGGAGTGCAAGCGTGACCACAAACCTCCGCTCGATTCGACTTTTCTCACGCATCTTTTATCGCTTCAGAATCGCAAGAAGACTGAAAAACTACACATATCCATTCAAAAAACAGTAACGTACCAACGCATCACTCTCGGACGACCATCGCATGAATCCAATCCGTCGAAGTAACCTTTATTTTCACCATTACGGTCACAAACCCTGTCAAACAGAACTCATTGCAGGAAGTAGCCCATTTCTACCAGTTTCTACCCTGCAGTAAATATGCGTTAGGGTCCAATAATCATACCGAACACGGCGCAGAATCTGTTCTCTTTTAATACTAGGGAAATTTAATAATGTGGACCCCGTCAATTGACCTATCGCCACTTGTCAATCACGCTGGATCAATTAACCAATCAGCGAGCGTAAATTAGACACACCTCCAGGCATTCCTTCAGTCCGCCATTTTTCTCCGACAAGTTGCTTGTAGCAACAATGAATTGATTATGATAAGTATTTACAAATTTTGCAATGATTTGTTGATTTCTCGATCGATAACGGTGAAAAGACGTCTTGTAATTCTGACAGTCTAAATGGAGGAATTAGATGTATTCCTTTCCCGAAAGATAGGCAAAACTTCGATGGATAACGACTTGTCGCGTGTACGATCAGCTGAATAAAAACACAATTGATGGCAATTATAATGTGTTTGTTTGCATAAACGTATGTCCCGTTGATAGTTTGAGAAAAAAAAAAGAATTTGAAATTGAAAAATATATATGTAAAAATTAACGTTTCAAGAATATAGGTGGAGAACCCCCTAACTTTCGGGCTTTGATATATATTATTTATTCTTGTATAGGAAGCACTGAACCCAAGGCTGCATTATTTTAAAGTTTGAAAATTTACACTTTAATGTTGGCTTGTCCCGAAATTAATGATTTATCGTCTTGATCTTTTAGACACTAGAGTCACGCTTTACTTTCTCACTGGGTTGAAGGAAGGATGGGAATATAAAAATGTAATTAGTAATAAAGAAATACAAAATAAAGGTTTCAAATAATTGTCTTCCGATATATTAAGCATGCATTTACATGTTTACATCAACAGACATCATTTATCAAAATTCCATCTGACGAACATAGCAGACCTTAACATTATTATGTACAACATTATTTGTGATTATGTGATTATGATTTTTAACGTAGCTTTAACAATTTTTCAGTCATATCGCTACGATGTCTGCAGTGTGGCAGTTTATAGTGATGTCTAGCACTGGGGCATCATGCCGCAGACATGTAGCATGATGTCCCACCCAGTCACATTATCCTGACACCAGGCCGACCAGTCCTAATACTAATCTCTTAATGCTAAGCGCCAAGCGAGGCAGCTGTTAGTACCATTTTTGTAAGTCTTTGGTATGACTCGACCGGGGATCGAACCCACGACCTCCCGCATCCGAGGCGGACGCTCTAACCACCAGGCCACCGGAGCGGTCCATTAATTATTTACAATTTTGTTATTAATTTTTAATTCATATACTTCCATGGCAGGATAAACATAAGTCAGATAAAATTATCAAGCATAACATTATCTGCTAAATACATCAGCATCTTTTGGAGCAAGTTTCCTTTCATCTGAATAAGTTCTTAAACAGCTTTACAATTGATTGTTATTATTTACTGAAATAAAACATTTAGGTTATTAATGTACGAACTTGAACTACATATATAAATATTGTCTACTGCAGTATAATTAATGCAACTTTGTAATTTTATATTTTTAAGAATAATACAAATCACATTAAATAAACATATCACTTACACTGAAACATATTTCTTTGCCAAATACTGCATGTTTGTCGGAGGTTAAGTCACGTGATTTGGTAGGCGGCGTGATCTATCGTCTGGCGTAAGGTCAGTTAGTTGAATTTGCTCAGAATAATCAATGCATCATGAAAATGTTATTTGCAGTATTATATTGCTACTATTTTCAAAAGTTGTAAAAACAAAATGCTCTCACTCTGGACATACATGAATGCATACATACAGTTGCTGATAGCGTTCAGACTGTCCTCGCATTGTATACACATTAATCCTGATAATTTTAGTATTTTGTGTTACCTGCCTCATATGTCTGTCTGTCTCTCTCTCGCATGCATGTGTGTGTGCGTGCGCACGCGCGTGTGTGTGTGTGCCACTGTGACCCAGTTGGTACAGAGTCTGATAAATAATGCACGGGTTCCAGACGTCTCATTTTTCAATCTTCCAGGTCCAGCATCAGTCTAGGCTTTAATATTTGAAATGTGATGATGTCATCAACCGTTATTTGTACTATCCGAACTTTAATTACATATTTCTGTTCTGGAAATTTATACAAAAATTATCAAATGATACAATCTGAAATAAAAAACTAGTTAAACATTTTATCTTGTAAAATTAGTTTCATGACGTTATTTAGCCCGTGGTACAAATGGGCTACTTCCTGCAATGAGTTCTGTTTGACAGGGTTTGTGACTGTAATGGCGAAAATAAAGGTTAATTCGACGGATTGGATTCAAGCGATGGTCGTCCTAGAGTGATGCGTTGGTACGTTACTGTTTTTTGAATGGATATGTGTAGTTTTTCAGTCTTCTTGCGATTCTGAAGCGATAAAAGATGCGTGAGTAAAGTCGAATCAAGTGGAGGGTTGTGGTCATGCTTGCACTCCTTGTGTTAATTTATAATACCGGTAAGGTGATTTCATGTTGTCAGAAATTTCGTCGTGCTTTACTGATAAAACTGCAGACTCATGTAGTCAGTGCTCTCACATCCATGAACATGTCTACAGCACACTTGTCCATTAATGTTTGTTAATGTTCCGTCTGTTTTCCCTTCAATGTCAGAAAATTATTGCTACAACATACACTATGCAAACATTCTGTTAAATCAATGGCATGATATACTATTAACCTATCACTGTTATTTGATAGTATCAGTTAGTCCTGTGTGTTTAAATTTTGTATTCTTATCTTGTTTACCTTTTACTTAAATTCATTGCTATTAAGCATTACCTCACATGCAAGTATTTACATATTGTTTGTGTGAATATCCCCTGATAAATAAACAATTGTTTTTCAAGGATCAGTTCAGACAGTGACTAAAATTTTATTATTTTCGGATCCAATGTTACTGAAAACTGTGATACTGTCATATGATATCTATCACATATGTTGTTTAAAGAGTATAAAGAGCAGATAGATGGAAAAGCAGCGTCGTAATTGAAAAAAAATCAAACACTGTAACTCAGGTTTGTTGCTTCCTCTTGTAAATTATAATTCAGGTCTGAGACCATGAAAATGCATCAGGTAAGATGAATCTTAAAACAGAAGAATTTATAGTTTCTTAAATATACAGTATTTTATTGGATGCAACTAATCCATCTTCAGTAACAGTCACCTATTAAAAAAAAAATCACCAGAATATAACAAACTCTTAAAATGCAGCTAGAATTTGATGTAAGAAATGTTGTTTACTTCTATGAATCTTGTGATTTTTTTTGTAATTGGTGTTTACTTTACACAGAGAAGAC
Source organism: Megalonaias nervosa (assembly GCA_016617855.1). Classification (NCBI taxonomy): domain Eukaryota; kingdom Metazoa; phylum Mollusca; class Bivalvia; order Unionida; family Unionidae; genus Megalonaias; species Megalonaias nervosa. Next base: position 162,883 of record JAECUM010007617.1, on the reverse strand, counting down.
AAAACCAGCAGCAGGCAGGGTGAACCCTACAACTTTTTGCCTGAACCGTTAAGTAAAAATAAATAACAAAAAATAAGGGTCAAAACGATAAACCGAGCCTTCTAACTATATTATTACCTTTTAGTTTGAAAAACGAATAATAAATCTTTTGGGTTAGCTCATTTTTGTTACTTCATTTTTGACTTTTGCTTTAATGCGTTTAGTTTACTTACCGGGTTACTCAATTTTTGTCATTCACCCTTCCTGCTGCTGTAATTTAAACAATTATTATAAATATTATTAATATGGTTGTCATCGGAGAACCACACTCAGCTAGATTAGCACGAGAAAGACTAGAAGTAATTAGAAAATATTTACCTGTTCGTGATGCTGTCAAGCAACAATTACAACAACGACAAGAATCTCATGTTGAATTTGAGGAGGATACAAAACAATTATTTAAACCTATTACAGAGACCACTAAAGGTATTCAACCTGTGTTAGAGAAAACCGCTGAAGAAACTGGAAAAATCGCAAAAAGAACAAAACAGACAAAAAAGATTCTTAGAGAACTTCCAGCCGAAATATCTGCTGCGATGCCAGTCCCGGAAATACCTGAGGATGCAGACCAGGCAGAAGAAGGTGCTGAAGCACTAGCCCTTGAACCAGAAGTTAAATTAATAGATAAATTTAATGAAGATACTATTAAAGTAATTAATAGCCTTAAACTACAAGGATTAGCTGAATTTGCTGTAGATGGTTTTATTCGAAGAGGTAAATTAATGAAACCTGAATACGCTAAAGATATTAAAACCCGTGACCAGTGGCAAAAAACATTATATCGCATGCGCATGAATGTTGAGCAAGCTAGAGTTGATGATTCATTATATCAGAAATATATTGAGGAAATTGATCATTTAATCCGATTAAAAAAAGAGGAGAAAAAACAAAGTAAAAAACCTTCAAAACAAACAGCACCAAAATCACAAATACCAGTTCTATCTCCTACACCAAAGAAAACAACATCACCGAAACCAAGTGAAGAGGAAGAAGAAGAATTTCAAGACGCTCCCGGCGTAATTGGAAGTGGTTTAGGAAGTGGTCTTATTACTTGTCCTAACAACGTCCTTGCCGACGTTGAACGACTAGAAATTCTCATTGGAGGAAAACGAGCTGGTAATAATTCCCCAGAAATAATTAATGAGGCGGCTGATATTTGTAGACGATTATTTACAGGCGGTATCATGGACGTTGATGTTTATCAGTCTCTTATTAATGAAATTGCCGATGACTACTACAGTGACTGAGTACGTAATTAAATACAATTACTATAATAAAATGATCGTACATAGTACTCAACGTGGACCAACCATGGTCAGGGTAATAAATTCACGATTACCAGTATACAAAACAACCTACGGAGATGGACTAGGTGATGTTGTTCAGGGTCTATTTAGAAGGATAGCCCCAAAAGCAATACCGATCGCAAAGCAACTGGGAATGAAAGCTATTGATGTTGTTCGTGAAAAAGGTATTGGTGCTGTTGGTAATCTCGCCGGTAAAGCGTTTTCAGCGATCAAAGATAGATTAACACGATTAATACGCAGACCTGCGGTCCGACCTCAACCAGTAAAATTACCTAGTACAGAAGTAATGCCTGCAAATGTCAGTAAAATAATAAATCAAGTTGCTAATCAAAAACTAGTAGAGTTGGCTGATGTACCAATGTCAGAAAAAGAAAAAAATATAACCGCTAGTCTGATAGCAGGAAGTGGTTTCACTTCCCGAAGTGGTCTCACTTCCCGAAGTAGTCTTCGTTTTAGACGATAATAAATATAATAAAGATGTTCAAACGTATATCTGATCCCGCATTTGACATGGACGCACCAGTACTTAAAGATGAGTCTGTGCGTGATTATCAATATTATTCTTATGACGCTCGAATTCCAGATCAGCGTGGACGAATTGAATTACAAGTTCAGGATACAAGTAGGTATTTCCTACCCGCTGAGGCTTTTATTGAAGCAGAAGGTGAAATTTTAAATATTGCTAATCCTGCAGCACCAGTAGCATATGGAGACGATGTTAATGTCGGTTTTGTTAATAATGGTATTATGGCGTTATTTGATAGTGCTACGTACATGATTGATGGTAAAAATATTGAATCAATTCAGAAAGATGTTGATGCTGCAACAACAATACTTGGTCTTGCTAGATACAGCGACGATTATTCAAGATCAGCTGGTCCATCAATGATGTTTGCAAAGGATACAACTGATTCTCCAGAGTATCGACAATATGAAATAGGACAACCAAGAAATTTTGCTAGAAACGCCAATGCTGATGTACAAAGTATGATTATTAATGTAGATCCAGATTTTAATTTAGGATTTAGATCACGTCGAGCAATGTTGCGTGGTGGAAGAAGAGCATTTTCATGTGTGATTCCACTATCACATATATTTGGATTTTGTAGAAATGTCAGAAAAGTCATTTTCGGAGCTAAGCATACAGTTGTACTTGTACGAAAAGCAACCGACAACGATGCAATATGGCGACTCGCTGGTGATGCTGGTAGAGTAATTCTTACAAAACTTTCATTATGGATGCCGGTGATGACTCCATCAATAACTGAAGAAGATCGTCTACTCTCTTTTATGAATCAAGGTGGTAAATCAGCATTATCGTGGTTAACAATGACCACAGATGCTATCCAGAGTAATATTAATGGTTTATTTACGTGGCAAATAGCATCACAACAAGGTGTTTCTGCACCACGACATATATTTATTGCATTTCAAGATGCTGCACGGGTGGATGATCAAACACGTAGTATTATGATATTTGATAATCTTGGTGTTTCCGAAGTTTCCTTAAGAATAAATGGACATCAAGAACCATCCGAGGATATTTTACTGAATTTCGATCAAAATCATGTAGCACGTGTATATCACCGTCTAATGACGTTCATGGGACGTGATCAAAATGTTGATACTGGTTTACAAATATCACAATTGGATTTTACAACATTATACCCAATTTATTATTTTTCGCTCGAACATTTAGATTTAACCAGACAATCTGTAGTCGATATACATTTTCGAGCTCGTGTGACAATAGGAGCTATTGCCAATTACAGAGCAATTGCTGTCATACTCAGCGATAAATCGATGTTACTTGAAGGTGCTGGTGGACGAATGAGAGTCGTTGATGCTCCAGTAGAAAACATGTAATTAGATTATTTATGAATATTATAATGTCGTATAATAATGTTAGTGTTAGTCTGACTCCTGGTCAGATTAAAAAGATACAATCAGCATCAAAAAATAACTGTGGATTAAAAATATTGCTAAAGAAAGATCAGATGAGCGGCTCAAATAAATTATCTCTTACAGAACGTCAGCTCGAGCATTTCAATGAAGCAAAAAAACCAAATAAAGGTATAAAACTTAAACTTTCTGCGGGTGCCATTAAAGATATCATTAAGACGGGTGGTATATTTCCACTTCTTGCTGCTATACCAGCATTAATAGCCGCTGCAGCTCCAGCTGTTGCAAAAGCAGCTGCATTAGGTGCTGTTGGAACTGCTGCTGGAATGGCATTAAAAAAAGCAACCGGACAGGGAATAAAACGAACACCAAAAAAAAAGGGAAGGGGTCTAAGATTACCAGGGACCCCACACTGGTGCGGAAAAGGCCTAAGATTACCAGGGACAATTTACTGATATCTCCTATGTCCAATTTTGATTTACTAGATGCTGCTAAAAAATTAAAAATAAAAAATTTTAGAGGAGTTTTTATGCGCGATCAATTACCAAAACAGCCAAACAATATTGAAACAGGTATTATTAATCTCGATGAAAATTCTGGTCCAGGCACGCATTGGGTCGCTTATGCAATTGATCCACGTGGAATTATTTATTTTGATTCATATGGATTAGCTCCACCAAAAGAATTCTTAAAGTATATTAGCGGCTATCAAAGTATTCCAATATGGTATTCAACGTTACCAACACAAACATTAACTGATCCACCAATATGTGGTCGAGAGGTACTTAACGTACTTGATGCTGTATCAAAATCAACAAAACCACCCCACAAAGTTGTACATGAATATACTACGTTGTCACATTTAAACAGACATTAGTAAATATAATGGTAGATATTTATGGAAGATCTTCTCGTAGTAAAGGTCATCAGCAAGCTGATTTATCTAAATACGCAACTCTCGATCAGCTCAGAAATGAGATTGATGATTTATTAAACATAACCAGTGTGGATCAAAACGAAGTAGTTGTTTTTCAGGATAAAGAAGGACGATTAAAAACGAGTAATATACAACTATCAGATGTTCTTATAAGAATTCCAACTGCAGTCGTTGATAATATAGTTATTTTTGCCGATCAATGTAAAATACAAGATTCTGGTACATCACTCAGTAATTATATTAAGAAATCCGGCGATGTATTTACCGGAGATATTAATATGAATCAGAATAAAATCACCGACATTGGAAATCCAACCGCAGATGCAGACGCCGCAACAAAGAAATATGTTGAGGATCAAGAATCTAAGTACGTATTGACCAACCGCGGTATAATGCGTGCATTTCTCGACATGAATAATAATGGCATTAATAATCTTAGAACACCAGAATATAATTTTGATGCTGCGACGAAGAAATACGTTGATGATAAGGAAATTCCTATTTCAACTTCGTTAAAAACAATCGGTGATGAAATTACTACACTTAGTGCTACTTTTTCCAAACATGTAGAAACGTTCTTAAATTTTCGTAGAAATGTAAACAAACCCATTAAAGAATTTTTTGGGGAACAACCAACCGTTGAAATAAAACTAGCTGACATTAACACGAAACTCAATGATATTGCCAGTGGAATACCTAATATTGTTCAAAAAACTAATCTGATTAAAATTCCACACGGACAAATTAAAAATATCGTATACACAGTAGCATCAGGACAATCAACATGGACACCACAAAATAACACTATCAAATATACCGCAGAAGTTACTGGCATTTACAGGCTGTCCGTATTTAGTGATGAAAGATTTGCTATAATTAACAGATATATATTGCGTCATTCAACTGATTCTCTCTCTGGAGTTGTATCTATATTGTTAAGAAAAGATGTTGAAGAAATATTTATACTGAGAATATATGATCAAACAATAACCTCAGAGCCTTATTGGTGGCATATGGAATTTGTGGCTGAAACACCGCAATTAATCACTTAATATAATAATAATGGATCAACCTCAGTCTCGCATTGACGTTCAACGTTACAGATGTAATCAAGTATGTGAGCGTCTCACTAAACTAAATAATTTTATCGACTATTATAACACGAAAATAAAAAAATACAAAAGACGTATAGTTGTCATCGATGTATTTGTTTACTCGGTTTCTGCTGTTATTACTGGAACAGGATTATTATTATCAACATTGACGATGACAGCACCTACTATTATAACCATTATCGTTTCAGCATCAACGACTATTGCTGGAGTTCTCGGTATTATAACCAAAAAGATACATACTTGTACAAATGCTAAATTGCACGATTATATGATTAAATTACATACAGTAGCAGAGGCATGTTCTAAATTATCCTTGTATATTTCTTCGTGTGTTAGTGATGGTGAAATATCTGATACTGAATTCGCGATAATGATGAAAACTTATGATGACGCTTTTAAGGTGATCGCTAATGATTTTAACGAATTAAATAACAACAATAATAATAATGACAGACAGGGAGTTACTTCAGCAGATCGTTACTAATACAACTCCGTCAAAAACTACTATGATATCGTTAAGTTCGACTAATCCTGAGTTTAGTGTCAATTTTCCAACCGCAATTCCTGCAAAAGAAATAGCATTAGCACAATTGCGAGCTTATTATAGTTGGCCCAATATTAGATCAAAACCATTTGGTGGACTACAGCCAAATAATTCATTAATATTCGCTAATAAGAATAAACCTGATGGAACTCCTGATTGGCAAGTAGTTGCTATTCCAACGGGCAGTTATCAAATAGAACAGATTAATGACGAGTTTCAGCGCAGAATTAAATCTATTACAGGAAAAAAAAAAAAAATAGCAATTACTGTCTACGAACCAACACTATCTGCGGTTATTGAAATAAATTCCCCTGATTACTCCGTAGATATTTATCAAAGTTCGATTAGATCAGTATTAGGATGGCCCGATGTTCCACCTGTTTATAATGGAGTTTCAGAACCAAAACTAGTAGAATTTAAAACGGGTGAAGAAAAATTCATTAAAGATCCAGAATATCGAGGAAAACAACCATGGAGTAATACAAGATTTGGATTTCCAAACGAAGATAGATATTACTTTACCGATTTTGACGGTAAAAGAATCCCAAGTTGAATAAAGCATTATTTATTGTTAACATAGACACCAGGACGAAGATTAGTTACTATACTGTTGATGTAAGATTTATTAAACATTTTTTAGATACTCTTAAACCTGAATACGATAAAACGTTTAATGATTTAAGAAATTTACTTATTTCATTGTCACAACATTATAATGAAAGTGTAAAGCAGCAAATAATCGAGTCAATAAAACATTTAAATGGTATCTTGTTCGATTTATACATCGTCAATCGAAGTATTATAAACACCGCGACTAAACTCGATGGAAATCGTTACACAAATCCAGAATTTAAACAAGTATTTCTTGATCATTATAAAATAACAGAAAAAAATTTACAAACATTTGTTATACCAGATTTAAATAACGCTGAAATGAAGAAATCATTAAATGATCTTATTGAAGAACACTTTAAAAGAATATGTGAATCATGGAAAAAAATAGCCCCACCACCGGTTATACTAAAACATAATAACAATCCTTTTGGTGCCGGACGTCATATATCACCAGGCATTGTAAATATAACAACAACAATTGCAGTCAATCTGGTATGTGACGTAATTGATGATAGTTATCAAGTAGATCTTTCAAAATCTAATCACCGCAGTGGCACTGCGGAACAGGGGTATATACTATATTCATTTAGCCCTAAAGATCCACCCGGTTGGTTAATTGTGTCTGAACCAATTAACCCCGTGTACCTGCGAGTTCATAATCCATTTCTGACAAGAATAAATTTCAAACTCACTGACCAGGCAGGAAACATTTTGGATCTAAGACAAGAGTCTCTTAATATTAATTTATATATACGCCCTTAGAACGTCTGATTAAATATTTCCTAATATAATAAGGGAAAAAATAATCTGATTCTGAAATAATATATTTTTTTTTACTGATTTTTCTTAATCTGATGGGTAAATAGGTCCTCTGATTCATGAAATAGTTACAGATTTCTTTATCTGATGGGCTTATGGGACTACATTTTTTAAATAATTATTCAGAGACTGATATTATTTATTTTAAAGAAATAATTATTATATATATGAACCAAGAAAATATAAATGATATTATTTCTGCTATTAAAAAATTAAAACATAACGGAATAAATCTATCTGATAATCTCGATCCTGAAAAAATATTATATGATTATGAAATATTAAAACAAAGAAAAACTGAAAATAAATACACATTACCATCCAATTATAAATTTGTAAAATCAATTTATCAGTCTATGTTAGAATCCTTGGCGGTGGTAAATGAAAAGCAGGTAAAGCTATTTGCGTCTCTTGCACGTTCGATCGAAAATATCAGATCCGAACTATCTCGTGAATACGAGAAAAAGAAGATCGTGGATAATCGTGTAATGCAATTAAGAAAAATTATATTATTTGATTCTGTCAAAAATGAAAGTGACACCGAGAGTAGCGACGGTGAAGGTAAAATACAGAGTCAAACTATATACAATTTATTTATTAGGAAGACAGAGTTAGATATATTCAAATATTACCCACTGATTATATGTTTTCGAAAATGCTGATCTAGTAATATTATTTGCAACAAATTGCACCGATCGTGGATTTATGCTAAAATGTTTTGCAGCCGCATTAATTGATGGAAAAGTTATTTCTTGGCCTGTTTCTACATTTATGGATTTAATAGCTCTTCTTGCAAACTTTTTACATTTTCCAGTATTTCCGGATTTACAATTTTGACTCTGTGTAGTAATACGTAGATTTCCAAGTGAATTGTCAAGCTTATTGCCGTTGATGTGGTCAATCACATATCCATCTTTGATGACCCCAAAATAACATTCAAATATGAATTTATGCGAGTAATAATGTTTATTTCCATTGGTATTAAAACTAAAATAACCAGTATTATTAATATTACCGACTGGTTTTTTTCAATCTACAGTGTCTGATTACACCATCTCGGGATGCTTCATAATTTTTTATTATTGGATGTTTCACAAATTCGTTTTGCTCCATTTATATAATAATATTATTTGTCTAAATCATTATTTTGAAATCTGACCAGATAATCTTCTTCTGTCTTTATAGGAGAGTCAGTATTATTTTTTTTTGTCATAATATCGTTTTAATTCCCTGTATTTTTTCCGCCACATTTTAGACATAATTGAGTTTTTCCTCTGACTCCAACACCACACTGAATACACGGTATTGGTCCTGTACTTCCATTTTTGATACTCTGTGCATGATTTCCGCAGTATTCATTCACGCACGGTTTATTACAAAGAGAAATATATCCAATTCTGAGCCAAACACATTTGTTCTTTGTTTCAATCATTATATATATACTAAAATTTTAATTTAAATACTTGTCTTAATTATATGGAGGAATTATCGGCAATTGAACCTCAGATATCCAGATTTGATCTTGACAGACTATCAGAATATAAATATAGTACTTTGATGCAAGATCTGGCATTAACGGATGAGGGTGTAACCGATCGTATTCGTGAAGCAAAAAATGAATTTCGTGACGATGGCGCAGTTCATGTATGGTCAACATTCAGAGTCGGAAATGTTACTAATATAATGAATGACAAACGAGGAAAAAATAATTATTAATTACCTTGATGATCAAAAATATTTTATTTTAATAAAATTTATTGTAAATACAAAAGAAGATATTTGGATTATTCGTGACAAACGCGATCCAGTACACATACAATCAGGAAATAATATTGTTCTCTTAAATAATAAATCTAAACCCGGAATACTGACTGGTATTGATAAGGTATATTATGAACGGAGCTACCCAGTTACTGCAGTCGTATATGCAATATATCCGCTGAATAATAAACCTGACGTCGGGGATCTAAAACCTATGAAACTGTCAGATCAAGAATAAACTGTGTAGCTGAACGAGTTACAGAACATTTTACAAACGCGATACGTGGTAATGGTTTAACAGATTTACGACGTAAAAAAATAAATACTTGGGCAGAATCAGTTAAAGATACCGGAGCTTCTATCAAAGATGTCGCTGAACTAGAAAAGAAATTAAGATTTCCAATAACGGTAAAAACGCTGACGGGAGAGATTTTATATAAACCAAAATACACAAAAAATGGAGCTCCAATAGATATTATTGATCATAATTCGCACGCATGGACCTCAGCAGTAACAATATTTCCACGAGATAGAAAAGTTAAATTTTATGATGGTCATATATTTGATTTTATCAAAAATATCAGTAAAAGTGACCCTGTATCTGTTTGGTTATTTCAAAATTCGGAATATGATAATTACGATCAGTTTGTACGGCCTAATGGTGACATTTACCGTAGAGAATCTCTTAATGTAGAAATGGAAAATCTTGCGCTGAAGTATACTTCAGACGATGTCAAAGTTAGACAATTATTAAATAATTGTTTTACAGTTCCATCCGTAGCAGCTCATTTTGCTCAGGAGAAAAATTTATGGAAACCAACACGATCGGAATTTCTTGAAGATATTCATAAAAGTTGCGTAGAATATGGACACGGAGAATTATGGAATACTAAATACAACTATAGTGACGTTATATCCGTCGATATGGTAGCATGTTATCCTGGAAGTTTTCTTGGATACGGAGAATGTTCTAAATACTTTAAGAGATTCGGACATCCATCACACGAGATGACCAGGGTTGCGATAAACGGATATTTACCAGATTTTGATTTAACCGGATTTGCTCATGTAGAATCATTCGAATTTGCAGAAAATCTCCATCCGATTACTTACGTTTGGTTTGGAAGACATTTTTCAGAAAAATGTTGGGTTCCAATAGTACTATTGCGATATATGCTTGATGTTGAAATTTTAATATCTTTACAGGTGAGTGAGGCAATTATATCGTATAGTCCACAGAAGCAAGTTTGGTTACCAGAACCAAATAGATTTAATATTGATGATGCCAGGAAAGAATTCCCTAATCTTAATGAAGATGACATTATTAAAATTACTAATAATATACGTAAATGCAGAGATGAGTATGATGAAAAATTTGCAAAAGATCTTGGTAGAAAGATAATTGGTAAATTTACTCAAGGAGGAGCCTATGATCATAAAAGACATTGTACAAAATTAATTATGGACGATGCTGAACTCGATTTTATAATTGCTGATACAACAGAAAAAAACATATTTATAAATCGGAGTAATGCTTATTTGTCAGACGGAACCAAACTAGGTATAATTGTGAGTTATCTTGATGGTGACTCACCACAGTTTACTCATTTAAGATCATCTATGTTGGCATATGTTTCTATAAATCTACTGTCTATGATAAATAGATTTCCTCGTGATGCCGTCAGAGTCGCAACGGATTCGTTTTATATAAATAAAAAATATACGGATTTATTAAAACCGCTACTTGGTAATGGTGAATGGGGGTCATGGAGAATAAAACAAGAAAATATTCTTAGCTATTCTGAATCTGCCGACGTTGAAATTAAGGAAATATATCACAAAAATAATAATCAGGTATCAAATTCATCAGCACCATCTGTATATGATCCTGTGGCTAGACATAAAACTGTTTATCTTAACGGATGCGGTGGTTCAGGTAAAACAACACGTGTGATTAAATTATTCATGAATAATAATTCAGATATAATTGTTTTGACACCGACACATAAACTCGCCAGAGAAATAAAAGAACGAGGAGTAAAATCGTGTACTTATCATAGTTTCTTTAGATGGTGTGGAGACACATGGACTCCTGAGCGAATGGGTGAGAAATATATACCTAAATATATTATATGGGACGAGATATGCACGGTGTCGTTAGAAATATTAAAAACATTTCTTGAATGGCTATTGACGAAGAATACTGCTATAATAATGTGTGGTGATCATGGTCAACCACCACCTTTTATTGGACAGTCTCCACATGAATGGCTGAAGAATAACGTAGATTATTATGAAGAAATAAATGATGACTATAGAGCTATTGATGAACCGCTGAAGGAATTTAAAAGATTAATCAGACTACAACCAGACAGAGTACAATGTGAAATAATGCGAGGAGTAATTCCAGAGACTTCTATGAGTGATTTTCTAAATTTATGGAATCCCGCTGATTTAATAGTTGCAAGTAGAAAGATAGTTCGTGATGAACTACAGGATAAATTATTTCTGTTACATAAAGAAAAGTTTTCAGATCAACCAGTACCTTTGTGTTATCGCCCAGCAGATACTTGACGACAGAATATTGATGTTGAAATTCCTGGTGGAGATACTGAAAGTGTCCGAGTACAGAATCTTGTCTTGAATGATATTGTTTTAGTCGATATTAATGTCGTTGAGAATGCGCTGAATATGAATAAATCACCGTGGACATTAGGATATGTTATAACAATCCATTCTTCACAGGGGTTAACTATTTCTGATACAAATATTTGGATTATAGATGATCGGATCGAATGGTCGAATTTAGTCTATCTCGCAGTTTCTAGGGTCAGAAGAATATCTCAACTACATAGGATTATTATGAATTTCATAGAAAATAATGATCAGACTGTTAGCAATGACGTAATAAGAAAAAAACTATCTGGTTATAAGCAGTGTGATAAAAAAAATAATCGTGATTTTGATATTAATGTTGAATTTATTATAAAACTAAAACAACTACAGAATAATAATTGTGCAAGTTGTAACTGTAATATGTTATGGCAATATTCGAATAATAATCCAAGACAATTTACCGTAGACAGAATTATTAGTGATCTTGGTCATACACGTGATAATGTGATGCTGACCTGTCTTGAATGTAATCGACGTAGAGGTTCTGGTTATGTAATTGTATGTGGTGGTAATTGTGTGTCTTTAGGAATTACTTGTAATTGTTCACGTACAAATCCACGTTGAGGAGCTGTAGAATCTAATCTGTAGATTGGAGGTCTACCAGTGGATCTAACCACATTAGAAATTGTATGCGTAGTCACGCTCCAGATAGGATCGGTTGTTCTTTTTTTACCACCTTCAAGTTCACCAGGTTCGTATAAATATCTTACAGTTGCATTACCTAATACTGGTTGAGGTTGTTGTCTGTCATTACTACGGGGTATATATATTTTTGTGATCGCAATAGAAGGTTTCATGGAAGTTGAACGAGTAATTTCATTATTTAATGCAGCTATCACACTTGGTAACCTTGCAACCCATTCACGAGATCGCTCACCAGATTTAAAGTTAGTAGATATTTCTTTTGCATATTGGTATCCAAATAACCGCTCGGCAAATGTTCGATTAAATCGTTCAACAATTGCCTGATCACGATGAATTTCAGTATGTCCTCGTCTAATTTTAACGTTATGTTTCTTCATTAACGATAATACTACTCCTAGAAATTCTTTGCCAGGATCAACCTGTAATAACTGTGGCCATCGCAAAGGTCCTCGCTGATAAATTCGTTCAAACGCAGACGAAACTTCAAACGCTGTCTTTGTTGATAATGGTTCAGCTTCTTTGTATCTACTTGCAACGTCAACGACAGTTAATGCGTATTTGTATGTGCGTGATTGACGTTTACCAGTTTTAATGGTATCGTGTGGTAAAAATAAAATATCTGCTTGATGAACCTCATTAGGGACACTGACATCAAAATGTGAATATTGAATTTTTTTAGGTGGTGGTAGATAAATTTGCCATATTGCTTGTCGTGCTAACCAAGCTGCAGCAACAGAACGTGAAACTTTTGCTGCTTCAGATAATTTACTAATAGCTGATCTGCCTCTCCAATATCCTCTTGGGCTATAATAAATGGATTCCATTATAATATTTATATAATTAATTACCAGCCCCTAACATTATTTTACTTTTCATGGCAGATTTTACCAGAAAACTAGCTAATTTATCTCTGACAGATTTATTTGGTATAGAATTTAATGCATGAATCAATTTTACATCTGCGAGATGCCTTTGTTGTAAATCTTTACTTTTATACGCAACATCATGAACATGACACGCTTGATCAATCTTATTTACTGGATACTCTCCTGGTCTTGGTAGATCTTGATCATCAAGTCGGATGTCAAGTCGGGTTCCAGGACCACAATAATTATATCCTGGTAAGTGTTTCTCACCGGCATATTTAGCCCACGGAGTTCCTGGTAATTTTCCTAATAAAGCGGCTATATCTCCACCTGTTTTTGTCCCTGAATCAGACATGGAGATAAATTTATATATTTTCGTGCCGCATTTTACACATTTACCTGTTAATGCACGTCGTTTATTTTTTGTTATTATTGTTGTCAGTCCAGTAGTGGGTGTAGATAATCTACATCGAACACAATATAGACTCATATTATTAATAATATGGATATAATTGACTTTTCGGCGACACGAAAACAGGAGCCAGTGAAGCATCAACCAGCATTACCAAATTCGATAAGAATGATTATAATAGGTCCGTCTGGATCAGGTAAAACACAACTATTATTAAATTTAATAATGCGATGGTTAAAATGGAGTAAATTGTATTTAGTAGCACCATCCGTAGATGATCAACACTGTTACAAAGTACTTAAAGATTTTAATGAAAATGCAAAATTGCTGAATGAAGACGGAGACGATGTTGTTGACTTTATTACCGATATTGATGAGGCTCCATATGTAGATGACCTAGATGGATTTATTAATAATTTAGTGGTGTACGATGATGTAATGCTGGACAAACAATCTAATCCAGCTAGAATATTTTCTCGAGGTCGTCACAAAAATACTGACGTGATTTATGTTACACAACGATATACACAGATACCTAAAGTGATCAGAGATAACTGCAATATTTTGATTGTGTTTAATGGAGTAGATAATTATACTCTACAGAATATTTATTATACTTGGTGTTCAGGGGATATGGACATGATTAAGTTTAAAAGCTTCTTTTCAAAAGCACAATCTGCTCCGTTCGGATTTATAACAATAAATCTTCATGACCCAAGATCCAGATATCGTATAGGTCTGGATAAAATCTTTGGTTAATCTGTGATTAACTCTGCTCCTCCTCTGCTAGAGAATTATTTCCCCTTTCTATGTATGTCTGTATGTATGCATGTTTGTCTGTATTTTAATTTATCAAAAATAATCAGTAGATCCTAGCGGTTACCCTTCAATGGAGCCCCTCGATAGCCTGTGTGACTTTCATGGGGTCCTTACATTGTCGTCTCTCTTATGACGTATTATGCGGCACGCCCATGTTCTGTTTCTTTTGGCTAACACCATTTCTGGATGTTTATTTGGGGGTTCTTCCATGGGGCAGAGAGCTCAAGGCATGCTACTGATTATTTTAGGGGGGTAAATTTGCATAGACACACCTCCCGGCGAATTTCTAATCGACGAAAGCGAAATATTAGCAATTCAGAAGGCTGTCTAGGCATTGCGATTTCGATAAAACCCCTACGAAACCCCGGGGTAGAATTCCAAAATGGAATCCGACCACGAGATACGTGGTGGTTTTATCGAAATCTCAGGGGATGCCTCCCCCCCCCACTTATTAAAAAGACGTGGGCGACCCGGGGACCCGAACCCATCTCGGCGAGATCTGGGGTCGAACCGCAAACATCAGTATTAAAGTTTCCAACAACTTTAGCATTGAGCTAACGAACTCGACTACGGATATACGTTTTAGAAATTATTATATGTGATTATTGTGCAATAGCATTTGATATCTGATTTTACAAATAAATAAATATTTATAATTTTATTAAGATATTTTGCCATTATATGTATGAACCGATTAAAATGTATTATATTTAAAATTAAAGCACGGAAATAAACTGCACACAAATACCTGGACCCGCGGATATCTCCGCGATAAACACAGCTATTGTTACTACCACACACGTCCTTGAAAAATCGGTACGCATACCTAGGTACATGTTTGAAAGCCTATATTATGTATGACTCACTTCATGTATATACATGCAATAGCTGATCTGGATAAATTCATAGCAGCAGGGAGGGGAATGACAAAAATTGAGTGACCCGCTAGTAAACTAAACGCAATAACAAAAGTCAAAATAGTAACAAAAATGAGCTAACATTATCCGGTTTTCAAACTATACGGTAATAATATAGTTAGGAGGGTTCGGTTTAGCGTTATTGACCTTATTTTCAGCCTCTGTAGGAACCTTTATTTTTATAAAATAAGGTCTCGTACAAAGTTGTCTGTTCACCCTCCCTGCTTTGGTTTTGTGACGATAAATTTACATGATCCTAGGAGCAGCAGGGAGGGTGAATAACCACATGTGTGTTGCGAGAATAAGTTTTATTTTTTAAGTAGACAAAAATCCGCGGTACGGCAGTCGAACAGACCACTTGTCTTAATTATCATTAAAATTTGGCGCAACCATAAGAGTTGTCTGTTCGCCCTCCCTGCTGCTATCCCTGGGGCAATACCCACCCACCCTCCATTGAATAAACAAGTTTGTGTTTCAGTCGTGGCCAATTTACAAATGTCAATAGGATCACATAATTTAAAAATGTGATTTGAAAAGTTGATACGTCTATTTACTTAACTAACCAAGGGTGATCATGGATGAGAAATTTTGTGAAATAAGTAGCTAAAGACTAATGAAAGTTTAGATAGATTTATAATTTTGAATAGCTAGTACAATACAATCAATACAATTGTTCGATGATATTAAATGAAATAGATATCGCAAAATAGTGGTATATTTTAAATGATTGTGAGCAATGTCGTACACCGTCTGTTATACATACAATGAACTGGATTACCTGATGTACATTTAACAAATATACGACTGCTCGAGCCTTTATTAAAAAAAAAAAAAAAAGAAAGAAAAGAAAGTAAAATTGCAACATTCAACATAAAGAAAATATCCATTTTACAGAGCTTCCTTCACACGCGCAAACCTGCAGTTGATACAACCTTGATTAAGTTATAATTAAAATATATATATATATATATATATATATATATATATATATATATATACGTATATATATATATATATATATATATATATATATATATATATATATCATTCACTTTCCTTTCAAAAAGATTGGCAAGGCATTAAAAGAATGTTGTTCTCAAGAAATTTATGTCAAAGATTTTCTTTTTTTATTCCTTTCCATCAATATAGAGATATGCTGAAGAAGCAAAAGAAAACAGATGTTCCTGCTATAGAGAAAATGGACAATCCTCCACATGGAATGACCATAGTCAAGTTCATCTTTGGCCTTGGAGAACTCGGTCCATTACACCTACTGCCGGGAAAGCAATACAAGAATTTCAAAGACCAACGTTATCTTGTAACCACACCAAAGAAAGACTTTATCATGCTCGATCGACTGTACGGGGGTAATCCTGGTGTACACGAGAATTACTGGAACGTTGATCCTGAGAGCGATGACGTCAACTTCACGGCTCCCAGCCTTTTGGATGTTAATCCAATACATAATGTAAACAGAGTTATGGTTCCAAAGGGAACATACTTGTTTGAAGGATATGCTGCAAAGAAAGCCCACAGTAACGGTGAAACGTGGCAGGTCTTCGTTCCCAGAACCGTTCTCATTCATTTGCTAAAAATCCACGAAGAAGTGACGTCAGGAAAAGAACTTCAAAGAAACAAAATAGATATGTACGTTTTACAATGCAATGAAGCTCAAAAAGCTTTGATGCGTGCGTGGCACAGTGTATATTTGAAAGGAATTACGGCTCAGGACCGTATACAGGATCTATTAAAGCAAGGAAACTGTCTTGAACAAATACCAGAGCATATTCGCAGAGCACTCGGAAAGTCCGGAATTATTTCAAAATCAAATAAATTGTTTCCATCTGAAAAATTCACGGTACATAAAGAGAGCATCCTAATGCCGGATGGAAGCAAGATAGAGACATCGTTGTTTGCAAGAATTGAATTTCTCAGAAGTGAAACTAGGCGGTACAACAACGGCGAAACTACATTAACGGAGACTGTCTACATTTATAGGAAAGTTGTGGAGTGGTCCATATGAACAATAATTGTATGTAATGACTTGTCTCAGGTCAGGCCAATGATACAGCCAATTTAAATTAATATTTTCAATTTAAATTAATATTTTATTTTACTGTACTCCGGGCCATAAAGACCTCGGACATTCCACTGACATTTCTTTGAATCGTAGTTGAATTTCCTATGACTACTCAAGAGTCAGTCTGACATAGCCTGTTAATATCCTTGCCGATTGGCTGACGCAAAATTCCTCCACTCAATGGAGCACGTTTAAAACCAGCAAATGAAATGCTGTAACTTCATAAATAGTCCACATGTATTGCAGTCAAATTGTCCACAGTTAGATCTAGCCCAGGTGTTGCCAGTGACATTTGGCTATTTTCTGGTTATGCATACAGGTAATGCCCTCTAACGTTCCCCTTGACAAAAAGCACGAAACAATGAAAAAGCACACACACAAACACATTTGTGAGCGAGTCGATATAGATTTTATAAGAAAGAAATGTCATTATTGATATAGCAAAACTTCTTAATCTGTCAAAGTTTGCTCCCAGTAGACGTTGCCTGTAATATGGAAATAAAATATCTTTCCTCTTTTCAAAATGTTCAGCTTCACTATAAATGTATCCGTTTATTTCAATATAAAATAATATAACCTTTAATGTGTTTATTTGCCATAACACTAATCAATTATATAATCCGTCAACCTGTTTTGGAGAACAGACTAAAAACTCTTCAAAGAGAAGCTTTTGCTAACAGCCATTCAAGCATTCTAGCTTCATGGATGAGATTGTAACAATTGACCCCCCCCCCAAAAAAAAATAAATAAATAAAGGAGCTTTATATAATTTGTAAAATTCCAGATATCAAAGTACTTCTGAAATATTGTAAAGATGTGTCGCTGAGAAATTCAATAATTTTCTATTGCAAGCTAAACATGGTGAAATAAATATTTGTTTTTAAAAAAGTAAACAATTTTAATACGTGTCCAATCAAGAACAGGACTGTGAAGCATTGAAGAGAAAATAACACATTTTTTAAAAAATAAAATGTGCTAAGGACCATGTTGCGCCTATTTTTCTAAAGAATGCAACAAATTAAAACTGAAAACAGCAGAAACTCCCTAAATTCTAGAATGGAATGCAAAAACTGTCCACTTCACGAAAAATTACATTGTATGCAGCTGTCTATAGTACGATGAAATAAAAATAGTATGTTGATGTGAATAAACTTGAATCTTTGAGAGAGAGAGAGAGAGAGAGAGAGAGAGAGAGAGAGAGAGAGAGAGAGAGAGATGTTCAGTGTTAGATAAATAACTTATGTCATAAGAAAATCAAGAAAAAGCAATACTCATAGTTACATTGCTTTCTGGGTCTCACATGAAATCTAGAGAAAGAAAACCAAGGACATGTCATCACATAGCGCACAATAACTTAATTGAAGACAAATCCAAATATTTAAAAAGAAAACACAATATTTCGCGC
Organism: Megalonaias nervosa; assembly: GCA_016617855.1. Taxonomy (NCBI): domain Eukaryota; kingdom Metazoa; phylum Mollusca; class Bivalvia; order Unionida; family Unionidae; genus Megalonaias; species Megalonaias nervosa. The sequence continues at coordinate 144,024 of JAECUM010007617.1, read as the reverse complement.
TCATAATATCTTCATGAGATGATTTCGAGTGAATATATATCAAAATATGACATAATAATTTTTGTTTAGCAACAACACGCACATTTTAGCTGTTTTGTAAATCGATGGGTGCGTAACACCTGTACACTTACTAGTATATAAAACAGGCATATGTTTGGACAAAAAGTGTACAGATTCCAAAACGTGCGTGCACTCCTTAAAATGGAAACCCACAAACGGAATGTCTGAATGTATTTAACAAGAGAAATTTTGTCCAACGTTTTTTATTTTTATTTTTTTTTTTTGTTAATTTTGAAATTTGTTTCTAATGGCTATAGGGTTGACAAAATCGGTAAGTACACCTCTTGTATCTTTCCCACTTGACAAAAACAACATCAATGTACGAAAACCTTGAGGAAATTTCATATATAAAAATTTTGTGTAAAATTTCAGAGAAGGTGACTTGCTTCTGTTGTGTTGATATTCGATAGTCTCGAAAAATGGGAAGTTTGCCATGGAGCAAAAAATAAGCACTTTTCACGACATTGTTTCTAACATCTGCACGCTGTTGTCTAGCATCATTTGGTCGTGTACATTCTGTTAGTGGTTTATCGAATATCGAAGCTTTTACAACTACAGACTTAAAAACTGCATAAGTTCAGAGCTAAATGTTAGATATTTGTTCTCTTTTTTATATTTTTTCAGAGTCCAGTTTCAATGGATACCATAAAGAATCAATTGAAAAGAAAATGACTCTGAAATATCCATGAATATTTGTATTCCTTATCTGTTTGTTCCCGATCTTTACAATATTTTGGTTACATTTCTTGGGAATCGATTACAATATGTATCCGAAAATAACATGACCACAACTGCAACCAGTTCAGACCCAGACAATTCTTTGTAACATGCGTCGACAAGTCTGGGTTTATGTCAATGCTATATTGATGGGTTTATTACACTTATCATACCATATAGATGACTAAATCAACGTACAAGGGTGAAACGATGCCAAACGGAACTGGCAGTAACGACGAGAGAAATTAAAAAAGCAAGCTTATGTGGGAGGTTCAAGCTTATGTGGGAGGTTCAAGCTTACGGTTTAAGTCGCATTCTGTACCTTGTTCGTTGTAATTTGTACGTCATGTTATCATATGTTATTGTGGGTTCCATCTGGCGTTGACATTTTTAGCGATTTGATACGCAGGATGTGTTAAAACAAAATCAGGAGTAGCGCGCATAATGCGATGTTACATCTGTGTCAACGTTGTTTTTAGGTACATATACGATTTTGGAAGGCAAAAGATGGACTTTAGAATATTGTTACAAGCCAGGGGTCTTTGCTTGACCGAGCGGTGTCAAACCCTGGCGCGATTCCCGCTAGAAGTCATAAGTTTACCCCAAATTTCCAAAGACTTCTATACAACTTCAGTTGTAAGTTAGAAAGCCCGACGTGTCCATTCTATACATAAATTTTACTCTAATCAATGCAAGACCACATTATTCACAACTTGCCAAATATCTATCAACCGCACATATGCATAGTTTCTCTTCATCAACTTTCCGTACCGTCAGCAGTTCACGCCGTAGAAACTCTACAAATATCCCCTACCACAGGGAACTGTTTTAACTACGCCACCTTAGGCCAGTCAATCCATGGTTACAAGGCACATTACGCCAATACAACTACATCACATTTGCCACCATGGCGACATAAACGGTATCTGCAGAGTCCCTTCTCTTTTATCCCATTGTGTAATTTACCGGTTTCCTACCGTAAATGCTGCCACTGCAGTCACAACACCAAGGTACACTACTAGATTTTATCAGGGACTACATTATTGTCATGCGGTTTGGGTCGAATTCGCTACTCATTGACCATGGCATCATGGAAACTCACTAACACTTTCTCTCCGTGACGTTTGCTCCTAATAATTGGCTAATTATTTCGGGCTACGGAATATTTCCATTGATCCGAATTCCAATAATCAAACTAAAATCACACAAATCTAAGAATTCCAAAAACGGGGAGCTATAACCAAATGCGCACCTCCAAAATTTATTACAATATAATTGTCATGTCCAGTCAATGATATCTCATTTCAATCAAATTCAAGTGGCTAATACAACATATTTATTACAACTAGATAATGCAATAATGCTGTTTGTATTTATATCTCCCTTTAAATTTCATGTCTCCTGAATGTGTGGTCTTTAATTTCATCAGAGGAAAATTATTTCTGGTATTAGCAACGTGCATTGACAACGATTTGTTGTCTTGAGGCTCAGTGAAAAATAGGGGAACAAACACCTCAAGTCAAACTCATACAAGGTGTTCGACGTTGTTTTTTAAAAATTTTTTCATTGGGTTTTGATGTGTACTTGACCTAACTTTAGACCCTTGGATTTTACAATACAGTACTGAAAATTTATACTACAGTATGCTTCCCACGAGCTACAGGTACTTGACATCTGTCATTACCACATTTGCCTTTTATAATTCAACACAAAATTCATGATTACTTGACACTATAAATTAACTCATTAACCTGACTATATTCAATCTGATTAGCTAGGCCAAGGTCCAAAGTTACCATGTACCAGTAAATACATGTCCTGTACATATACCTAAGTATCCGATTCGAAATGATTTGTAAATATATTGGTGTACACCTGAAACACCCATTGATGGCATATATTAAAAGTTCTTATACAGTATAACGTAAGTTAATATTGTTGTTATTATTATTATTATTATTATTCAGGTGAATTATCTCAAGCAAAGATTACCTACATGCATTGTTTGTACAGATCATTCAATTTTCTGGGCTTGGGGTTTTCTTTCGAACCAGGAAACCTGTTTCTTGTTTCTCAAGATAATTTATTATTTTCATTGTAATGGATATAATAGTGGAGTTTTTTTTCTATAAAAAGAACAATTTTTTTTTTGAAGCTATATGAGGGTTGTCAAAACTACTTCACATAAGTACATACAGACATAAGTACATACAGACCCAGCTGGTCGCGTGTGCGAAGTGCGCGATGCACACAGGCGCCTTTTCATTTCCTGTTCGTTTTATTCGCAATTTATTCGAAAAAAATGTTTTGGAAAGGCGCCTGGATTCATTGCACACACAAGAAAAACATCACGCCCCGGGCCTGAGTACATATATGAAATTGGTCAGATATACACCATTTTCAGTCAGAACCAATTAAGCACAGCAAGAGGCGTTTTAATGAAAGCATCTTGTCAATGTCTGTATTCATGCAATACAAATATTGATAACAAGACTTTTGAGATGACTGTGGTGCCATGTTGGTCAAATGAGCACCATTTTTACGAGAACTACACTGTAGGTACATATGCTATTGTTTTAGTTAAAACCCCATTTGATACACATTTTCAGGAGAAGCAGCCATACAAATACTGTTATATACAAAGGGGTCTCTTTACTGAGCGAATCCAACACTCACATGAATTCTGCCTGAAGTCACTTGTTTTCCCCTTATTCCGAAGGACTTATCGACAACAATCGCTGTCGACTGGAAGGAGTTTTAATACCACGCCAAGACTATGAATAATTTTCCTCTAAGTAATGAATGACCACAAATATCACAACTTCACAACTGCATGGCTTCTCCTTGAGAGAATTTCGTAACGTATCGCCAGTACTTCACACCATGAAAATTCACACCACAACTCAAACATAAAATACAGGGAACTATTTTCCTATTCTATCCCTGAGCCAGTCAAATCACGATCTTCAACCTGACTTTACCTGTATCATTCCATAACATTTACCTTCATAGCAACAATAAAAGGCGTCTCCAGATAGCGGAACAATCCCTTCTCAATTATTCCGTTGTACAAAATATCAGTCCCTATCAGTAATATTTCACATGGAGATTCACAATCAATCAACACAATTAGATTTTAATAGGAACTACTTGGCGACATGCTCACTTATCCGGCTCTGACCTGCTCTCAAGTATGAAACCAAACCATGACATAATGAAACCTTATCAATACTGCATTCTATGACGTTTGCCCCCTAGAAACTGGCTAATTACTCGGGCTGAGAAATATTTCCCCACCACCGACTTCCCATAATCAAACAAGTAATCACAAGAATCAAATAAATCTATAAAATGGAGACGTGAATACCCTATATTTATTCAATATTTGCTGCATTGGCAGGGAGGCACTCATTTTTAAAGTTGCATAATAATCATTTTAATATTGGAACAACTACATCTTGCAAGAAACAAGAAGTTTAAAGGCTTTTAAAACTGTCATGAAGCCCATCCATACTAAAAAAGGAGCTTTTACAAGATTTGTTAAATTTGTTGATGTCAAAAATATGCTTAGAAGTTACAACACAATGTTCAAGATGGCCACCCTAGTGGTCATATTGGATGTTAGATCTGTACTTTCTTCATTAGTGACCAATAATTGTCTTTAACTGTTTATGGGAAAACTTCAAGTAGATATTGAACATACATTAAGAAGTAGTAGCAATACCAATATTTTCAAGATGGCTGCCATAGTGGCCATATTGGATTTCCAAAGGCACAGTTTTCAGTTAGGACCAACCAGACCTTGGGATGAATGTGCTTGGAAAGTTTAATGCCAATACTCCCAATAGTTTTATCAGAACAGCAATAAGAAATGGTACTAACTAATACCAGATGATGGACGAAAGGCCATTGTATAAACTCTTCTGATCTATAATTAGCTGAGCTAACAATGATACATTTTGTATTTTTTAAAATTTGCTTTATACACTGTATAAATGCATGGACACATTTTCATGACACCAAGTGGAATGTAATGTAGACACCTTGGCAAAATTAGGTGTTTCTTTTAAAATTTTGTTATCCCATTTTCATCCAAAAGAAAAATGTAAAAACTCAATCTGAATGGATTTTAAGAATTTTTTAATATCTTTCTATTTTTATGAACATACGGATATATTAATCCTTTCATTACACGAGGCGTATTTCTGCAAAGTGGTTAATCTAACAAAAAATCTTAAGTGTTTGCTTTGCAACTGATTTTGGTGTCTAATTCATATATATTTTTTTATCTCTGACCATGGTACACAGCTCATGGTTATGTTAGACTTGCAAATGTATTTTCGTGTATATGTACTATATAGGAATGTAGAGAAGTTGTTTACATCATACCTTTTCCATGATGACATAGTTTCCGTAGTCATGATGTCAAATCTAGCTAAAAGCTACTCTGCAAGTGCAATATACCTACCTAAAGAGCAGCCTTGTTTATGAGGGGAAGTGTAATGTACTTACCAACAGAGTGGCCATGATGATGAAGGGGAAGTGTAATATACTTACCAGCAGAGCAGCCATGATGACGAGGGGGTAGTGTAACATATCTATATGATGAAGGGGAAGTGTAATATACTTACCAGCAGAGCAGCCATGATGATGAGGGGGTAGTGTAACATATCTATATGATGAAGGGGAAGTGTAATATACTTACCAGCAGAGCAGCCATGATGATGAGGGGGTAGTGTAACATATCTATATGAAAAGTAGCCTTGATGATGAGGGGGTAGTGTAACATACCTATCTAAAGAGCAGTCTTGATGATGAGGGGGTAGTGTAACATATCTATATGAAGAGCAGCCTTGATGATGACGGGGTAGTGTAACATACCTATCTAAAGAGCAGTCTTGATGATGAGGGGGTAGTGTAACATATCTATATGAAGAGCAGCCTTGATGATGAGGGGGTAGTGTAACATACCTATCTAAAGAGCAGTCTTGATGATGAGGGGGTAGTGTAACATACCTATCTAAAGAGCAGCCTTGATGATGAGGGGGTAGTGTAACATACCTATCTAAAGAGCAGCCTTGATGATGGAAAAGAGGAGAGCCTGAAGGAATAAAGTATGGCAATATTACTAACTCCTATTAAATGAAAAATATCTATTCTGAATATATGTGTAAATAGACACACAGGCAGATTGGTAAGTTAATAGAAAGATACACAAGTCACTATGCAGTTCAAAAAGAAATACCACATAACTGATAAACACGTAATTGAAATGTTAAACAGTGTACTATAGAATAGTACTGATTCTATGAAAGAAGATCAATGGGCTACATAAATTGATCATTTCAATTAAAAGTAATATTATTCAAAGTGGAGGTAAGAAGCAATGAAAGCAGTACAACTCAAATGCCTGATTTTATTATCTTAATCCAATAAAATGATATGTCAATTAACTGTACACACATATGAATTGTCTGGACATTCTTGATTTTATTATCATTTATTAAAATTATTATTTATCTTGACAAAATCTGGGCACCATATTCATACATCTCCTCTTCCTGAGTGCTCATTCAAACTAAAAGATTTTCTTTGCTGTAAGTCTCATGTTTTTTAAAGTCTTACAAAATTAACTATTCATATTTAACATAGACCTGTATCTAAATAATTATATGGCTACTCTGAAATCGTTTGTGTTTCAATTTATTTACTTATTTTAAGCAACCAACATTTGAGTTTCTGTGACCAGACAAGTTAAGGAGTTTCATGATCAGGGCCCAGATCTCCAAGGAAGTCGAGATGATAATCAATATTTTTATCACCTGAGCTGCTCTGCAGCATCATAATAACTTATTTTTCAAAACTGTGCAAGTCAACTTATACAAAATTATACATTTTTGTATTGAACTTTTTGTCTGTAATGCTATAAAAATATATTACTGACACAAAAATATTGCTCCCAATTTTCATTCATTCCAGTTAAACCCTAATAATGTGTTCCTCTTGAAAATAAATTCTATTAATTTGATTTTGCATCCTCAAAAGCCTATGCTTTAATTAGTGCAAAACAGTTCACATATGCTCAAAACCTTTGTTTTAATTGGTGCACATAACAGTTAACATGCTCAAAACCTTTGTTTTAATTAGTGCAAAGAACAGTTCACACATACACAAACACATTCATTTGCTGTAATTAGCACAGAGACCAAACCATATGTGCTCAAAAACTTTTGCTTTAATTAGTGCATAGAACAGTTCAAATATGCTCAAAATCTTTGCTTTAACTAGTGCACATAACAGTTATTATTCTCAAGAACCACTTTAATTAGTACACAGAATAGTTTACATATGCTCACAACTTTTAACTAGTGCATCAAAGAGTTCACATACTGTACTATCACTAATATTATTAGCATGTAAAATCCAGAGAGATCTTGTGCACAATGGGACATCACAGAAGAGGCTAAAGTCTCCACACCACTAATTTAACAAAATTAAAATATTAAATAAAATCCTAAATACCAACATAAGTGCAAATTCATGTTGCCTATTGTGCTAATATTTTTCACAGGACAATACTAAAAACTTAACAGTAATCTTTTGAAATCCCCAAAACATATGAGTGGCTACATATGTGTACTTTATTAAAAAATCAAATATTACTGAATCTTTCTGCATATTTTACCTGCTTACATAACTTCAATTAGTCAATATTATTGATTAATGTAAAATTATCCAATTAACAAACAGGATATAGTTTGTGCACTGTTATGAATATACAATGAAACCTCTCAATACTAAACCCTCAGTATACCAAAATTTCCCCCAAGATCAAAATCTGTATTTGGTCACAAAGTTTTCCTTCATATGTTTTTATTGTAAACTGAAACCCTTCCATTCTGACAACCAAAATGCATTTTTGCTCCAAAATGTCAATTTTACACCAAGAATAAATCCCCATAAAACTGAAACTCACTTTAAGCTTGTAAATGTAGTTTCGATGCCAATTCCATAAAATGTTGTTATTTATGGTCCAGAAATAGAATGTGGCCATGTTTTAAGTAAAACACACCTGATATGTGATGGGTCAGATTGTTTATAGTTAGCAAGTAATGTATTAGACTTACTGATGAGTCAATCAGCCAGAAATATCCTAAGGGCACGTGATGTACAAACAATACTTGACACAAAGGCTGACAGATTAGGGCTGACAACTGGGTAATTTGAAGTCTAAGTGCATTACAAAAGCCACCGCTCCAGTGGCCTAGGTGGTTAGAGCATCTGCCTGGGATATGGGAGGTCACAGGTTTGAACTCCAGCCGAGTTATACCAAAGACTTATAAAAAAATGGTACTAGCAGCTGACTCGCTTGGCGTTCAACATTAACAGGTTAGTGTTAGGACTGGTTCGCCTGGTGTCAGGATAATGTGACTGGGTGGGACATGATGATACATGTCTGTGGCATGATGCCCCCATGATAGACATCACAAAATACTGCCACAATGCAGACAGCATAGCGATATGATAGAAAAACTGTTAAAGCTACTTTAAAAATCCAGATTACTCACACACTCACATTACAACAGGACCAGATTAATGACAAATTGTTACTTACTAAAGACTTATTGCAAAGCCAGTTAAGATTATGCTAATATGCTTATTATTTAATCATATTTCATGTTAATCCATTGTTTAGATGATCAACATTTTTAATTTTGTTTAATATTAAGTACCTGGACTGTAATAACAAGGTATCCGGCCTCCATTTTGATACTTTACTGATAGGGGCAGACAAAACAATATTTGGATAGAACCATACGTTGGTCAGCTAATTTTTCATAAGATCTTAAAAAAAGCAAACTGACTTATATGTTCTCTCATAATTATATCTCTCTCTAGGTACACAGTTGCTTTCTGTATTTCATATAAACAAAATTATCTTCCTGTCTCCCTCAAATCACATGAAAAAATTAATGTTTTTAAAAATGTTCAAGGTTTCTTTCTCTGAAAATTAATGACTTGCATCAATAATGATGTGCTTCTATATTTACTTCAATATAAAAGTGCATATTATTTTTTCTTCACATTTGTAATAATCTCAGTAAACCAAAAACCTCTCAAAACTGACAATTAAATTTGGTCCACTGGAAATCCAGTTTGGAGGGTTTCAATGTATTAATAAACATGAAAGACATGGCATTCACACTGCACACACTAATGGCTATAAGCACATTAAATCCTGAAATTTGAAGATACTAATTTTGCTTTCACAATCATTTTTAACAAATCTAATGCCCCTTAAATACTGGTGGTCTCTTTTCTTTAAAAGCTTGTAACCCTTCTAATCTGTCCTTGGTTGGGATAACCTGGAAAGAGATTACAAATTTCTGACAGAAAATCTAACTTAACAACTGAACACCCCCACACACAACAAGTTTACAAGTTGTATTTACTTTTATAAGAGAGTTAAATTTCTGAGTTAGACATATACAAATTAGATGACAAAAAACTGCATTGAAAATTAAAAAATATTTAGATTAGCTTTTTAAAGTAAATGTTCAAAATATAACAAGGCTATTAAAATGACACAGTGATATTTTTTAAGAATTAAACTTAATGTATCATTATTCAGAACAATATTTTTAGTATGTGACTTGATGGTACAAAAACACCAAAGCATGTGTGTTTTATTCTGCAAGGAACCAAAGACAGCAACATCTTGGTTTAAATTAGGAAGGTAATAGGTTTGACTGTATTCCTAAAGTTTGACAGTAACAAGATTGCCAAAGATCTATTTGGCAAAATGTCATACATCCACCTCTCCTGCCTATCTGTTTGTCAATGCAACTTTTCTTATATATTTGTGTTTTGTGCGACTGTCTGTGTGTGTGTGTGTGTGTGTGTGTGTGTGTGTGTGTGTGTGTGTGTGTGTGTGTGAGAAAGAGAGTGATAGAGACAGGGATAACAATGGACTTTCTTTGCCCTTACCTGAGCATAGCAAGCTTCTTCAAATTTTAAGCCACTTTCAATATCAACCTAAAATATATACCATAAAGGTTTAGCTAATTTATCAATTAGCAGTTGTTTTCAAAAACATTAAAAAAATCTTCCTAATTGTTTTCAAATGTATAAAAGAGAAGAAAATATATATGTGTATGGAGATTCAAATGTATTAGCTACAACTCTGTTACTTGAGCCTGTTACTGTGTAACAGTGTATTTTCTGTGAAGAATATTTAGCTGGTTTACTAAACTATCTGCAAAAACTATAAGCTAAATTAAATAAGTAATGTTAATCCAATCCAGTACAAATACAATTATATTATAATCTTTCCATATTGTACCAGGAACATTATCTTAAAAGAATAGACTGGATAATGGATTTAAGGGAACAAAATTTACCTCACTGCCCTTGCTAATTGCTAACTTTGCCATTTTCAAAGCAATAGGCCCCTGCAAATAGAACTAATACACATTAGGAGTCATTCTTAAGACAGCTTACCTAAACTTTAAATTATTTTAAACATTTGCATGCTGTCTTTAATAGTTTACTATGAGGCTTGTGTAGAAGTTTCTGCATTTTATAATTATAATGTTGTGTGTTTGTGGGTCTGACCACATCCAACATGGATATTTCCCATGTTTTCCTTGGGAATATATTATCAAGGTTTCGGATCTTTTATTAGGTAAAGTCTTGCCAGTAATGTCAAATAATACAATGACCTGATGAAATGCTCAAAATTGGACAAAACAAAGTTAATAGCTGTAGTTTGTTCATACATGAAATAACAAAAATAGAATGATTACTTATATCAATTTTGCAGCTTGAATGAGTCTAGCCCCAGAAAATAACAAAATAAATATCAAACATGAAAAGAAAAAGGCTCTGGTAGTCCAATTATTTGGTCTAAGTATGTGGTTGTTTTGTGGTTGCTTTCTTGTGACTACAGACAATAGAATATTTTAACTACCATGAACTAGTCTTTCAAGTAATACTGAGTATCCAAGCAATCTGAGCATTCAGGTCATGCTTAATATTCATCTCATACTGGACATTCAACTGATGCTGCATATTCAAGTCATAATGAATATTCAACTGAAGCTGCATATTCAAATCATAATAAATATTCAATTGCTGCTGCATATTTAAGTCATAATGAATATTCAACTGATGCTGCATATTCAAGTCATAATGAATATTCAACTGATGCTGCATATTCAAGTCATAATGAATATTCAACTGATGCAGCTGCATATTCAAGTCACACTGAAAATTCATTATTTAAATGATGATTATTCAGTTGGTTCTGAGTATTTAAGTCATAATGAATATTTAACTGATGCTGAAAATTTAAGTCATGCTGAGTATTCAAGTTATGCTAAGCACTGAAGCCATGCTGAGTATTCAAAGAATGAATGGCATTCAAGTCATGCTGAGTACTCAAAGAATAAATAGTATTTAAGTGATGATGGTTACTGAAGTGATGCTGAGCATTCAAGTGATGCTGACTACTGAAGTGTTAAGCATGCTGGTTATTCAAGAGATGCAGAGAATCAAGCCATGCTGAGTATTTAAGTGATGATAAGCACTGAAACCATGCTGTGCATTCATGTCATGTTGAGTATTCAAGAAATGCACAACGTTCAAGTCATGTTGGTTATTCAAGTGATGCTGTGAATTCAAATGATGCTGAGCACTGAAGCCATGCTGAGCATTCAAGGAATGAACAGTATTCAAGCAATGCTGGTTATACAAGCAATGCTCATTATTCAAGTGATGCAGAGAAGAGAACCAAACCATGCTGATGAGTATTAAGTGATGCTAAGCACAGAAACCATGCTGTACATTCATGTCATGCTGAGTATTCAAATGATGCTGAGTACTGAAGCCATGCTGAGCATTCAAAGAATGCACAGTATTCAAGCAACAATTCAGGCAATGATGCCTATTCAAGTAATGCTCAGTATTCAAGTGATGCTGAGCACTGCAGCCATGCTAAGCATTATACTCATATTGGCTAGTGAAGTCATGCTGTGTATTCAAGGAATGCAGAGTATTCAAATGATGCTGGTTATTCAAGTGATGCAGAGTATTCAAGTGACTGAAGATTAAGTTACTGAAGTTTGAGTGTACTGAATGTTCTACTCTTTGCCATGCAGTAGATACCAAAATGCCTTAAACTGGCTAACAAATTACTTACTCGACGATTTGTTCTGCAAGCTAGAATTGTCTAATGAAGTACCTGTGGGACAATTGAATAACAAAATACCTGTAGGACAAATGAGTAACAAAATACCTGTAAAACAAACGGCAAACAAAGTACATGCGGTACAACTGATGAACAAAGAATCATTTGGGACAATTGGCAAACCAAAAACCTGTGGAGCAACTGGCTAACAGAGAACCTATGGGACAAACTGATCAACAAATTACCTGTGGGATAACTGACTGACAAATTACATGTGGAATAACTGACTTACAAATTACCTGTGGGATAACTGGCTAACAAATTACCTGTGGGACAACTGACTGACAAATTACCTGTGGGACAATTTCTTCTGCAAGTTTCAAAGCTCTTTGGTAAGCAGCATCTTCCTTGTCATTTTGTTCAACCACATGATTGACGAGTCCGATTCTGTGAGCTTCACTGCCATCTATGATACGAGCTGTGAATATCAGCTCTTTGGCAAGGGAAGGTCCTACAATTCTGGTTAGTCGCTGTGTACCACCTATAATTAACACAAAATCTGAACATGCAGCTAATATTTTTATTTCATTCCATATCAATAACACTGTTCATCATCATTATCAGTGTGGCTGCTGACACTAAAGTGTCTCCTACATTAATGACCACATCGCACCTTTACTTTAGACAATGTGAGCATTCTGTACAGGTTGGTAGAACAATAATTGCAACTGACATAAATAAAAACTATATCAATACAATTGACCTATCGCCACTTGTCAATCACGCTGGATCAATTAACCAATCAGCGAGCGTAAATTAGACACACCTCCTGGCATTGCTTAAGTCCACCATTTTCCTCTGACAAGCTGCTTGTAGCAAGAATGAATTGATTATGATAAGTATTTACAAATTTTGCAACGATTTGCTGATTTCTCAATCAAAAATGGTGAAAAGAAGTCTTGTAATTCTGACAGTCAATATCCAGATCGCCTAAATGGAGGAATTAGATGTATTCCTTTCCCTAAACATAGGCGAAAGTTCAATGGATAACAACTGGTCGCGTGTACGATCAGCTGAATAAAGACACAATTGATGGTAATTATGTGTATGTTTGCATAAAAGTATGTCCTGTTGATAGCTTAAAAAAAAGAAATTGAAATTGAAAAATATATCTGTAAAAATTAACATTTCAAGATTATAGGTGGAGAACCCCCTAACTTTCAGGATTTGATATATATTATTTATTCTTGTATAGGAAGCACTGAACCCAAGGATGCATTATTTTAAAGTTTGAAAATTTACACTTTAATGTTGGCTTGTCCCAAAATTATTGATTTATTGTCTTGATCTTTCAGACACTAGAGTGATGCTTTACTTTCTCATTAGGCTGAAGGAGGGATGGGGATACAAAAATGTAATTAGCAATAAAGAAATTCAAAATAAAGGTTTCAAATAATTATCTTCCGGTATATTAAACATGCATTTACATGTTTACATCAACAAACATCATTGATCAAAATTCCATCTGACGAACATAGCAGACCTTAAAATTATTATGTACAACAGTATACTTCTAAACAGTAATTATTTACGATTTTGTTATTAATTTTTAATTCATATACTTCCAAGGCAGCATAAACATAAGTCAGATAAAATTAACAAGGATAACATTATATGCTAAATACATCAGCATCTTTTGGAGCAAGTTTCCTTTCATATGAATAAGTTCTTAAACAGTTTTACAACTGATTGTTATTATTTACTGAAATAAAACACTTAGGTTATTAATGTATGAACTTGAACTACATATATAAATATTGTCTACTGCAGTATAATTAATGCAACTTTGTAATTTTATATTTTTAAGAATAATACAAATCACATTAAATAAACATATCACTTAAACTGAAACATATTTCTCTGCCAAATACTGCATGTTTGTCAGAGGTTAAGTCACGTGATCTGGTCAGTGGAGCGATCTATCATCTCGCGTAAGGTCAATTTACATTAAATTACAAAGGTGAGATTTAGCTTGATATCATTCTTTCAACTGATGGAGACAAATAATATATATTTAGAGAGATAGATGTCATATAACATTAAACAACAATGGATAGTAAATGAAGCCATGGCAGCTCAGTTGGTAGAGTATCAAACTCGTAATCCAAGGTCATGGCTTCCATACCGATCCAAGCCAGCTTTGGTCAGCTGCCTCAGTGTGTCCTTAAAAAAGATGCTTATCTCCCATTTCTTCAGCATGATACGACTAATAATGTGTTAAAAGCCCCATTAAAACCAACCAACAAACTAAGAGTATAGTAACCTTTGAAACTACTGATGAACATGCAGATAGACATACACAGAGACTCGAAGAATTTTATTTCTATACTTGAAATTGCTTGTCATGACAAGAGGCTTTTGATAAATTCACATTAAGAATCATAACCACTTGTTTTCATTTTATGTATGTTGATTAAAAGAACAAAACAACAATGTTCAAAATTAGTCTCATTCCTAATGTTTTCTAACTTGTTAGTGAACATGTACTGACACAGATGAAAGTTACTTACCTGTTTCTTATGGGACATGTTTACACATGGCTGCATACCAATTTTAATAGCTTTTTTAGCCATTTGTCTAAGGGACTTGCACCTTGGAACACATACTTGTCTCTTACCAAAAACAACTTTCATTTTCCAAGTAAACATGCCTACAGATCAAATTCTGGACAGCTCAAACAGTGAACACTTCATCAAAAGGTCTGTTCACTTACCTCCCCCTGGAATGATCGCAAGCTTTGTTTCAACAAGTCCAAGCTTTGTCTTTGAGGCTGAAAGATACACACAATACAAATGTACAAAATATACTCAAACTGTAAGTGATAACCATATGTTGAATGCACTTTAACAGGACTGTTCATGTTATTGCAAAGAATCCATTCAAAACACAAATACATGCATACAAGTAAATGTGACATCATTCAAATGTGACAAATATAATTTGCATATTAATGTATGATGCCAGAAGACATAGTCACATCCAGAGACTGTTATTTTCTGTAGTTTATTGCAATTTCAACTTTTGAAGGGTAGTGGGATTTTTTTACCTGTAAAGTTATTTATTTTTGTTTACCTTTAAAGACAAAAGAATAAAATATGTTGTACAATCTTGGTACCTAATTTTAAATTGCTATCAGAATATGACACAATTAGAATAAAAAGAATGTTTTCATTTGTTCAAAGCAGTGTGATGAATTTTAAACAAGAACACCATGCCCCATATTTAATAGTCCTCAATATTAATAACTGAACTTTCTGCACAGAGATGACTGTTCCTTTTACAAAGTGACCCTGACTGTTGACCCTCTGAGTCCAAAATCAATAGACTTTTTCCTTACAATAAGTGCAAGCCATCAGCAAAATTTGGACCAGATCTGGGATGTAACACTAATGTTACTGTGCAGAAACCAATTTTCTTGTTTCAGTCAGTGACCTTAACCCTTGATATTTTGCACTTGTAATAGCCTTGTTCCTCACCCAAAGTTAACTGGTGTATGTCATGTAGATATTATGTTAGTATCCTGGAACCATTTTCATCTTTCTGTCATAATAAGCCTGACCTTTGACCTTTTGACTCCAAAAGCAATAGGCTTCTTCCCTAGAACTGTCTGATAAGCACAGATGAAGGTAAGCTCAAGTTCTTGCGTATAGATCATTTTTTCTTCTTTATATGAGATTGGTCTTTACTTCAGACCTTTTGAGACTGAAATCCAACAGGGTTCTTACTTACCCAAGGTGTAAACCATCCACAAACTTTGGTAACTATTGAAGTTAACTTGAATTATTTGTGCTGAAATCATGTTTTTCCTTCAGCCAAGCTGAGCTTGATTTTTTATTTCTGAAACCCTTAATCTGATATGGTTTTTCATTACCCCAAGTGCAAGCCATCTACAAAGATTGGCAGTTGAAGATGGTAGAAAACTTGAGTTATTGCTTCCTTCTTCCAGTCCTGGACCTTCACTTTTGAGCCTGAGCCAATATTTGGGTTCTTTCTTACCCCATGTGCCTGCCAACCACAAGGTTTGGTAATTGTAAATGATGGGCAACTAAAGTTACTGTGCAAATGCAAATTTGAAAGAGACAGCTGGACAGGCAGACAAAAACAATATAATATGCTTCACCTTATGGAGGGCATATAAGGAAACAGTATTAAAAAGTGGCTTTCTGTTGTCAGGAAAATTATAGTTTCCTTGATCAAAATAACTTTCTAATTGCATTTTGCAGGGCTCTTTAAATAGGTGATTTTCTATAAGGCTCGATTTGTTATTTTAAAGACGATATTGCTAGTAATTTATCCACTACATACATACAAACATACATACATACAAAGATACATACATACATACACACATACATACACACATACATACATACATACATACATACATACATACATACATACATGCATGCATACATACATACATACATGCATACATACATACATGCATACATATATACACACATACATACATACATACATACATACATACATACATACATACATACACATACATACATGCATACATATCCAAGATTTGCACATTCACCCAGTCATAAGCATGATATTTTAGTTATTTTCTTCATAAATGAAATCTACTACAGTATGCAAGTAAAATGCACATTGGCACTAAAAAATGTGCTTTTCATTCTTTATTTTCAGCATATCTTTTTCAAATGCATATCAATTTATACAAAAGTGCCTTGTACATATATTTGCTTGTCTTACAAACAACAGAAATTATCAAACTCAAAACTCATTCTTGGGGTTCCTGTCTAAAACAATTCAATAAGGTATACATAAATTAAATTTACCTGCAACATTTACCTAATATAAAAAGGATACATTAAACAAGTTCAAGTGAGATATATTGGTGACAATATATATGTAGCCTACGTGACCAGATATACCTCAGAAATAAAGTGTAATAAATCTGGTCTTATTCTTTTAACAGAATTTTTAAGAAAGCATTTGACACAACTCAGAATACAGTTTGGACTGGAACAATAATGAAATCACCTTTCTTTAAGCATTATATTTTCACTGAATTTAGATCATATGACAAAAAAGCTACCATATATGCTCACTTTTAAGTTAAGTCCAACTACAAATGATATTGACCCTGATCTACTGTTGCATAATGATCTGGCAGATCAGGTTTAGCTTGTTTCTTCTACTAATTACTGTATAGACCCAGATCTGCTGGTGCATTATGATCTGGCAAATCAGGGTCTATGTTATTTCTTCTACTAATTACTGTTAGCAAACTCAATAGACCCAGATCTGCTGGCGCATTATTCAATCACAGATCTGGGTTTATATAGTATGCAGTTGATATCAACTTACTAGCAAGTATATACAGTAAATTAGAGAAATATATATCTACTGCAAGATTTTTAAGAACATTCACAGCATTTGGGAAGTTAACAGTAATAAAATATGTTTCGCACTACCTCAATTTATCCAACATGCACTTACATTATAAAATCCCTCTCAAACAATGCTACAAAAATTAAATTCACTTTTCTACAAATTTATTTGGAATGGATATAAAGTTTTTTAAAAAAAATGTCATATTAAATGACTACATAGAAAGAGGAATCACTTAAAAAAGAAACACTTTTACTTGGAATTGTTGAAGAACAAGAAGCAGATATATTTTTAGCCTATTTCTTTTAACACTGATGCAATATATTTTATAAATGTAGATTATTTCTCTTTTCAAAACGGAACTAATAATATATTATCCATCAGAAAAGTACTCTGCTTATGTCAGTAGAAACTAGGAACACTGATAAACAAGAGTTCCTTCAAGGGACTAATACTCTACTGGATGAAAAGAATTTCCATGAATTCTAAATAAGACCATTTCTTTCTTTAAACTGCTGAGTGTTGAAACCATTTCTGATATTCTTCAGCAATAACAAGATTTTCAAAGTAGTAGAGTTGACATACTGAATGGCGCCATTTTGATTCAGGCATGAGAAATCTCCTTGATAAGACTCTCCATTTTGGAGGAGCAAAGATAGCACAGATTTGTAAGCTGGATGGCTTGGAGAACATATTCAATATCAGACTGGCACCTTCTCTATTTCACAACAAGTAGACATCATAAGTCTTTTGATGAAAGCACAATGCTGATATGACCAACCATCAAGGAGGATAGGAGTAGTGATAAGGTTTTCAAGATCAACATTGTGGCAGTCATATTAGAAATTGGATTGGTACCATTTTTATTAATGACCAACTAGACATCATAGGAAGCCTTTGAGTCAATACCACATGCTGATATGACCATTCATTAAGGAGAAATAGTGACAACAAAATTTTCAAGAAGGTCACTGCTGCTGGATACTTACTGTTTGAATGGCACCATTAGGACCAACTAGACATCAAATGAAGACGTTTAGAAAAAAACCCAATGTTGATATGACCATCCAATCCGAATGATTAATAATATTTTCAAGATGGACACTATTGTGGCCATACTGGACATCAGATAGAAACCATTTTCATTTTAGACCAACTAGACATCACACAAAGTCTTTCAGTGAAAACCCCAAAGCAATATTACTTTTCATTCAGGAGGATTTGCAGTAACGATTTTCAAGATGGCCACTGTGGCGTCATATAGGACATCCAAATTGCACTCATTTTCATTTAGGATAAATAGACATCATAAAAAACCAGCTGGTGTAAACCCCTTAGCAATATTACTTGTATTCATGACAATTTGAAATAATAAGATGTTCAAAATGGCAACTGTGGCAGCCACAATGGACATCAGATCAGCACCATTTTCATTTAGGATCAACTAGACAATGAAAGTCTTCTGCTGAAAATCCAATTTCAATATTACATTTCATTCAGACCAGTAGTGATAACAAAATTTTTATGATGGTACTGTCATGACCATATTAGATGAAACATAGGTACCATTTTCATTCTGGACCAACCAGACATCATGGTGTATTTTGGTGAACCCCCCCCGAGTCAATATGGCTTTCTATTCAGAAGGAGTAGTCATAAGATATTCAAGATGGCCAATATGGTGGCCATATTGGACATCATATCTGCACCATTTTCATTTAGAAACATGTAGACATAAGTCTTTTAGTGAAAACCCATGCTGATGTGACCATCCATTCAGGAGGAGTAACAATAACAAGATATATGTGTTTGCAAAGTTCCAAGGCAATCCTCCAAGTAGTTTTGGAGGAGCAGCAATAATAAACTTGCACTAACATACAGACAGACGAAGAATGATGGATAACAGACCATCCAATAAACTCTTCTGGACAATGACCAGTAGAGCTAAAAATGGTAAAGAAGGCTTTCTGATTCAGTATAATGCATGTCTGTCCTGTATGAAAATATTTATGGAAAGAGAGACGCAGAGAAATAGAAAAAGATAAAAGACTAAAGGATAGTGAAACTAAATATACATGAATTTATGATAGGGAGGTAGGTATGTAGATATGTAGACAGACAGACAGATAGATACACAGGAAGGTGGTAGAGAAACAGGATCTGATACTGACAATGCATTTATTTACAAACATTATTAGATAACTGCTAAATATATAATTACAGTTGTAATTAAAGGAGTATTTTAAATAATAAATGTATAATCCCAACTTTTCATGTTTCTTTCATTGTCTTTTATTTTGTTGTATTTTTAAGGTTTTCTATAAATGTCAATGAACCGAATTACAATTGACTGTTACACTTTGAATATATAATGCCAATGTGATTCTCAATATGCATTAGTTGTCAATAGCAAGTCCATGGCTCCCTTGACACGATTATATATCCGGGATGATAAAACTCTCTTGTACAAATAAATTAACCTGCAATTCTCATATCACAAGCTAAGGCGATTTCCAGTCCACCACCCAGTGCAGCACCATCGAGTGCTGCAATAGTGGGCATTGGCAGGTTCTCAAGCTCAGACAGACCGCCACGTAATTTTGACACAAATGGACCCACTTCTTCCACTTTCATTGTAGCTCTTTCTTTCAGGTCAGCACCTGTAAATGTATCAATAGCAACAATTATACCCTTAGCTAGTATTACATACCTGGGTACCACAGCCACCTATGTAACTTGTGTAATTTTTGACCTTTCAATTATTGATTTAAAAATGCATAAAGAAGCTGAAAGCTTTAATACAGGTTTCTCAAGTTCTGAACCCATGAAATATGCAGTCACAGTTGTTATAATGGTATAAAATATACCAAAATAACATGTAAGATTAAATCAAGCTTAGCTAAAGTTTGCCAGAGCATACCATTTCAAGTCAAATAAAAGGATTCTCATTCAATTTAAATACAAGGTTGATGAATGCAGGGAAACTTATACAGTGCTCCACATTTATAAAGCATCTCAGGATAACAGTCATTGATATAACAAGGCCTATGGCACACCTAAACAGCATTATAATGGAGGTCATTGTACATGCAGCTGAACCCAGATTATTTGGATGTCAATTATAGGGATTGTTCATTTGTATAACTCTCACCATTTTCCCCTGAAAATTTAAATTCACATTGCTTACAACTGAATATCCAGATGACTGGGTTTCCAGACAAATCACTATCTACTGATGGCATCCTTCTGATCATCATTACTGTACTGCTGTCAAAATCATATTTGCCACAGCAGATGTGAATACATTCGATGTATAAAAGAACCAAAACAATCCATGTTACTGAAGACATCATTACACTACCATATATACTACCATGCAAGTTGAGTCCAATGGCAAACTGTCATCACGTATTGCTCCAGCAGATCAGGATCTATGTTGTTTGTTTTACTGATTACTCCTAACAAACTATATAAACCCAGATCTGTTGGCATATTATACAATGGCAGATCTGGGGTCATATAATTTGCAAGTTGGACTTGACTTAAATGTGAGCATACATGGTAATACTGCAACCCATTAGATTTTAGATATCAGATATTTTTCAAAATTATATTAAGGTCAGCATAATCATAAAATAAAATGTTAGTATCTTTATTATGCATAGACTTATATTTGTACTCACCATGAATCTCCACTTTCTTTCAATTCACAAAAAAGAATCTTTAAAATCGACTTATATAACTGTTGTTATATATGTTTATATTAATTCCTTAAAAATTGTTGTTACTTGTAGTAACTGTTGTTATATTGATCAGTATTCATTCATTGAAAATTGTTGACTTTAGTAACTGTTGTTATATATGTCTATATTTTATTCATGGAAAATTGTTGTGATTTGAACGGTTGCTATATATTTCAATATTCATTCACTGAAAATTGTTGACTTTTGTAACTGTTGTTATATATATCTATATTCATTCACTGAAAATTGTAGACTTCTGTAATTATTGTTATACATGTCTATATTCATTCCTTGAAAATTGTAAACTTTTGTAATTGTTGTTATACATGACTACATTCATTCCTTGAAAATTGTAGACTTTGTAACTTTTGTTATACATGTCTATATTCATTTCTTGACAACTGTAGACTTTTGTAATTTTGTTATACATATCTATATTCATTCCTTGACAATTGTAGACTTTTGTAATTGTTGTTATACATGTCTATATTCATTCCTTGACAATTGTAGACTTTTGTAATTGAAGTTATACATGTCTATATTCATTCCCTGAGAACTGTAGACTTTTGTAATTGTTATACATGTCTATATTCATTCCTTGACAACTGTAGACTTTTGTAATTGTTGTTATACATGTCTATATTCATTCCTTGACAATTGTAGACTTTTGTAATTGTTGTTATACATGTATATATTCATTCCTTGACAATTGTAGACTTTTGTAATTGTTGTTATACATGTCTATATTCATTCCCTGACAATTGTAGACTTTTGTAACTGTTGTTATTCATGTCTTTATTCATTCCTTGAAAACTGTTGTGACTTAAACTGTTGTTATAAATGTCTATATTCATTCTTGTATTTTTCCAAAACTGTCATATTTTAGCATGCTTAAAGGTTTGTTCATAAATTTACAAGATATGCAATACAAAATTTTCTTTACAAGCTTTCTGTATAACTGTGTTACACTGAAAGTAAATTACATGTAATATATGCATTTCCTTGATGATTATATGATTTACAGAGCTCTAAGTGTACCTGCACAGAACACTCCATGAACTTCACTTCTTAAGATGACCACTCTGAGGCTGTTGTCAAATTTCACCGTTTCCATTGCTTCCCTAAACTATAAGTTTAAACATAAAAAGTTGATTAAAATATCATGAAAAGTGTTACATACAAGCATGTATGTACATGTATGGGGTTTACTGGTACATCAGTACAGTCATGGCCATAGAGTGACATGCAAAAATGCAAGTTGGCAAAATGAGTCAAACACTGTATCAAAATCAGTAGGAAGACAAACCCTTCCAACTCAGAGTTAATATCTAGTATTTGAAAAAAATAAAGGTAAATATGCTACATAAACTTAACAAAAGGCATACAAAACAAAGATATTGATGTACAAAACAAATACACAGGCATATAAAACAAAGATATTGTCATACTGTTATGTATATCATATTTTGTGTTTACTTCTGTCCATAATTGTAGATTGTAAGAGTCATTTGTAAACAACATATTACATAGCTAACTTTCCGTCCTTCATTGTAGTTTATACTTTAAAATAATGATCTTTTGTAAACAACATATTTACTTGCATTTTAGTTATGGACATTGGTTATTCCCTTGGAAAAACTATGGTCTACTTGATCTTTGTCAGGTTGTTTTCTAAAATTTAGGGAAACAGACCTAGCTTGTGTATAAATTAGATTGAAATTTCCACTGGAAATGACCTCAGTTCAGGGCATTTTGTTGTGCCATAAGTCAAGTGAAAGGTCTGCATATAAAGAAGACTAAGTGAGCAACTATTCATTTGCACTTTAAGTTCAAGCTCTAAAATCATTGTTGTTAGTTGTGTTCAAATATAATTTGAGAGGAATCATTTATTTAAAATTATTCATTGAAATTGCCAAGTGCTCATTGACATTTTTCACTAAATCATTATTTTGTGAATTCATTCAAGGACATTCTGGAATATATCACTGTGGCAGATCAAGACTGTTAGCACATTAGCTCATCAAAGACTAGTAGCACATCAGCACATTCTATACCAGAATTCATTTGGAACACTATATTTTTGGACTTGTGATGGAACTTTTACAACTATTTCAGATTTTAATCACAATACTGTAGTTTTTTAAAACATTTTTCACATTGTATTCAAGGGAAATAAAATATCTGCTGAATTTGACTAAACTTGTTGATTTTGCTTTTTCTGTTAATTAGTTTAAGACCATACAGTCAAACCAATTGAAAACAAAGATATAGGCATATAAAACAAAGATATAGGCATATAAAACAAAGATATAGGCATAAAAATCAAATATACAGGCATATAAAACAAAGATATAAGCATATAAAACAAAGATATAGACATATAAAACAAAGATGTAGGCATATAAAACAAAGATACAGGCATATAAAACAAAGATGTAGGCATATAAAACAGAGATATAGGCATATAAAACAAAGATATGTTATAGAAAACAAATATAGAGGAACACAAAACAAATATATAGACATACAATAAATGATAAAGGTAAACAAGGGAAAATCCTTAAAATACATGATCACATTTGTTTCTGTATAAACCACAATCTTTTAAAAATGTCCAAGACCTGTTCAGATGGAACACTATCACCTCTAATTAAAGTATGTATGTATGTATGTATGTATATATGTATGTGTCTTTAGATATGGAATATATTTGCATATTTTCAGTATTGGGCAGAAATATTTCTTTTGACAATATAAAATAAATTGTGCCAATGTCGATTTTAACTAGTATTTAAAAAATAATAGCTAATTAAAATGTATTTTCTTTTTTTACAATTTCAGAAAGTTCTGTTTCTTATATGATCTCACAATAAATAAAATCTAAAAAAGCTGGATTTTATAGCTATGAAGCAAAAATAGACCTGAAAATGATATAAGAAATGCATGTGTCATTACTTGTTACTTTTTACCTTATTTTGGACTGAAATAATAATATATAGTAAAACAGCAATGAAACATTATGTCAAAATGAATTTTAGAAACCAGACTTACCTTGAATGTACATGTATTTAATCATGCAGTCAGCACAAGGGAGACAACTTTTAAGATATGTCACAAGATCTATGAAAGTGACATTTTGTACCAACAGTATTTCATTGGCATTCCTGAAAAAGTTATTTATTTATAAAGGCTTCAATGTACCTGATTAAGAAGGCTTCTGCTGATGGCATTTTTGGCTGCATGTCTTTTGAAGGAGAATACTGCTATTCCTATAAAGAAAATCAATCATAAGCACTAAAAATAAATCTCAAAGACATCAAAATACAAATTTATAGCATTTAAATAGGAAGAAAATGACATTATTATTATTATTATTATTATTATTATTATTATTATTATTATTATTATTATTATTTTCATCTGTGAGGGTAGAGAATCAGCTAGACCCAAGTGAATTATTATTGGCTGATGAATAGATTCAGTCCAGTAACCAATCCTGAAGGTAGTTATACATGATACATAAAGATGGATCTAAAAGTATTCTATGGTTGTACTTTAGCACAGTTATCTTGTATACATATAAAGTTTACAATACCTTCATCATATATACACAGCTACCATTTACAATCTAATTATCCTCATTCTAGATTGCTGACAAAATTTCAGCAAATTTGAAAATAGTGATTAAGCTCCTTTCTGTCCTTGTTAGCCTTTCCTTCTAAATCTACTTCCTTGACATAAGCTATATTCTTATCATTTGTCATATATAATAAAATAAAGTTCAGAGGAGGTATAGGCATTAAAATCTCCACCAATAATAAATGCATGGTTTGGATATATTACCCTATAATGTGCTAATTCATTTTAATAATGGTAAATAAGTCTTTTTCTTTATTTATTGATGAGTATACTGGTTACATATACACTACACCAAAAACTAGGTATTCCTGAAGGGATTATACATAAAGGTACAATTTCAATCAGACAATATTTTTTGATTTACTCTAAAGTTGATAAATACTGAAATTATGCCTTACTTATTCTTCACAGCAATATCTCAAGAATAACATTTTGCATTATGCTCTTTATCTCTGACACGTACATAACCCATGAAACCATTTATAAAATTTTATCATGAGCCCAAATTTCAACCTGTGTAAATATATCAAAATGACACAGGAAACTGATCAAAGCAGTACAATCCATATTAGAATGTTCATGAGATAGTTGTCTTGTTCAACCTGAAATAGTTTAGATGTATGGAGCCGCTTATTTTCACTAATCCTCTGCACATCCTGTACCACATGTGAAAAATGGGCATGACAAGACCCTTATTTATCATTATTATATACACTGCAAAATTAAACACATGGAGTTCCATTTATAACCAGTCTGTCATATTTCAAGATGGCTGCTTTACTATAGCTGAATGCCTGTATGAAAAAAAAGAGAGAGAGCTATTCGTGCCTAATATGCTGTTTCTGGGAAGTCTTTGGATACTTGGACATATGGTTCAATTACCTCTGAAATATTCTGATATCTGTTATCAATTCCATTTGCTGCTCCTTCTCTCTCTTCCACTTGTGCCTAGTTTAGGGCTGTTTTGTAAATTTTTCTGCACTTCTTTCAAATTGTTTCCTCATCTTTGAATGTGAGTCCTGGTCCCTCTTGACACAAAAATTATGACTGAGAAATTTGGGGATGTTACTCTCGCTGAACCAGCAGGCATCAATACTGGCTGAGTTATGTGGCTGATACACATTGTTTGATCTCAACTGAGTCATGTGTTCATACCTGATCTTGACAGTCCATTACTTTCATACCAGAAACATTTCCAGCTGTATTTCCAAGTCTCTGTGTATTTGTTGCAGATTTTCTAAAACTGATATTCAAACATGCTCGGTTTCTCTTCAAGGATACAGGACACACATACCTGACTCATAGTACACACACATCAGACTCATGGATATAGGACACAAATACTTGACTCATTTAAAATAGATTAAGGAACTTTATGATGATGTACCACCTAAGAAAATCTTTGATATCTTGAGCGAATGTGGTTTTATATAACAAATTCTGTTCATATATTTTTGGGGTTTTACTATTATGTTTTACAATACATTAAACTTATTATCTCTGCCTTTTATATTGTATGTTGTGCTTCTAGTTTACATTTATTTGGAAGGATTTATCTTCCTGAAACTTTTGTGCAATTCTTCAATTCTATAGTTTTAGAACTTTACTTTTAATTGGCACCATCAAGCCCATATTGTATGGAGATGCCATTAAACATACACAGGCACACACACACTCTTCTTGTCTCAATTTTAATGCTACCCCATTTTAATGCAGTGACATAAACTCTCAGTTCAAGAGAAAATGCATCTCTCAATGACATCATGAACATTTGTTTTACAGTCTGATAAACACCGAGTCCTTCTGACAGAAAATTGTTTTGAAAATCCAATTACCAGTTAAGAACTGAAACAAAGATACCATAAAAAAAACTGCTTCACTAATTCTCTTTGTTTGGACTTCCAATCAGTAAGTTCTCATAAAAATCATTACTTATTCTGACAGGGTAAATCAACTGCATGCCATAATACATGTAGTCAGCCAATCAGCTACAGAACATGTGATGGCAGTGTGAATCAGTGGATAAATGCAGCAGTAACACTGTTTAGAATGGTGTACTGAGTTTAAAGTTTCACATCAAATTGTCATTACCAAATTTTTGAGGTGGTTCTCTTTTATGATAATTTTTGCATATTTACAAGAAAAACATACTCTTACAATATGGTTCATAATTAAAACAGCATCCTCAACATATTTTCTTATTAATATCGAAGCAAGAATTAATTATTTCTATCTGATGACAAGTAATTTTACTTTAACAAAAAATTTTCAATTATCATCAAACAGAATTTTAATATTTAACATGTTCTGACCTATATAATCTTCTTAACTTATAGATAATGGTGAGATTGATCATAATAAATTGAAATTAAAATAATTTTCTGTAATGTTTTGTCTTTTGTCCCTGAGCATGTGTGTGATTTGGATTTTTAACGTAGCTTTAACAATTCTTCAGTCATATCTCAACGATGTCTGCAGTATGGCAGTTTTTAGTGATGTCTAGAACTGTGGTACCATGCCAAAAACATGCAGCTACTGCTACCATTTTCACAAGTCTTTGGTATGGCTTGACTGGTGGATGTACTAACCACTTAGGCCACAAGAGTGGTCTTGTCCCCGAGTATTTGCACTTTTAGATACACATGTTATGAAGAATGCAAGACAGTTTTAAGGTACTAAAACAGTACACTGAAGGACTGATATTATGCATATACAAACATACTGGCAATTAACTGTAAACAATTGGGTCATAAGCTAATCTAGATCCAAAAATTAGTTGTCTGCCCTTAATACTGACATTACAAGTGGCAGAGACCAACAGTGCCTGGCACGATTTGTGTTGGAATTTTCAGCCTCCTGCTCTGTCGGCTCTCGGCCGCTCGCTAGGATTTAATACATTTGTTTAGATTGACGTTTGTATGCGGATGGTAAGTAAATAATTTTTCTTTTGTCCAATTGCATAAAATCCTTCAGAACACTTGCTTTGTTTTAGTATTAATCCCTGTCAGAACAGAACATCAGTTTAATGTTCATCTATCAGTTATTGACCTGAAAAATTTTAAATGCTAATATATGTGTGGAAGAAAGCAGCCCAATAGTATGCAAGATTAAAAGGCTGAAAACTCCAACACAAATAGTGCCAAGCACTGTTGGTTTCTGCCACCATTAATGTCGAAAAAAGGTGGAGAACTACTTGTTGTTCAAAAGCCAAATCTATTTTTTTTTCCCAATTCATTTAGCTCTGAAGACAAACTGTCACAAAGCCAAAATTATGTTCAATATAAGAAATGATTAAAAATTTCTAAATTAATTGTATTTATGTCACTTCTCCTATTAACAGATATTTCTACTTATGCTGCTCTGCAGTATTTTTAATGGTGTACATGTACAACTGTAACATGTGCAAAAACTGGCATAATACATACTTGCTAACATAAATGTTTTAAATGTAATGAGAGGTATCACTATGAAATGAGTAGATTTCTGATAAGGTCAATGTAAGAGCTTTAAAAGTGCATCAAAAACTGAAGAG
The DNA here is from genome assembly GCA_016617855.1 of Megalonaias nervosa. Classification (NCBI taxonomy): domain Eukaryota; kingdom Metazoa; phylum Mollusca; class Bivalvia; order Unionida; family Unionidae; genus Megalonaias; species Megalonaias nervosa. The sequence goes on along the minus strand of JAECUM010007617.1, from coordinate 115,718 downwards.
CCCTAGTTCTATTACCCATGACAGATGTTTTCACCAGATTATTTAACATAAGCATAAGCTCAAAGTCTTGCTTTAAAAGTGCGTCAAAACTGAGGAGCCCTAGTCCTATACTACCAGGATACATGTTTTCACCAGATTTTTTAGCATATGCGTATTACCCTCTTGATTGCCTCTCAGATAGTCAAGACTAAATTCTTCTGATGGTGACTGGCTATGACGTTGTCCTGTGACAGATATGTATCTCTTACACCCAATAAAACTGGAATAGCATAGCGTAGGGAGCTGTCTCGCAAACACGGAGACAGCCATTTTACCGGTTTTTGCTCACAGCAATACTGTACTGTACCATACTGTTATATATCGTCGGACTATGTAACAGCGGATCTTTCTATATTTAACACAAACATTCATCTCTTGTAGGTATCAAATTTGTATCATCGGATAAAATTGTCTGGGAAAAGCTTTTTATTTTGATCAATAATCGCATAAACATAATATCGTTGAAGATAAAAAATTTACGACTACATAATTTTTCTTTTCTTCACCAGACCCGTTGACGACAGTACATATACGACTCACGCCTACTGTCGTGCTGATGAAAATAAAATACATACATGTAGTTTTACTAAATTAACAAATGTGTACTGCAGTAACAAGTTACGTATGATAATGGCTAATCAGCTGTTTGGGAAGTCGAAATCGACCAGATCTATAGACGATACGTTACCACTTTTTTGTACCGTGGAGTCAGCAGAAAAAGCCGAAGATCACATTGTGAGTAGGCAACGTTCACCAATAAAGAAGTCAGTTTTTGAGACGATATCGAGCTATCTTTCAACGAAGATGAATCCAAAACTTATAAAGTCAAACCTGAACCATTTCTTATATGCTTCTTGGCTGATTTTTCCAGCTGAAATGATTAGAGGTTTCCAATTCCAAATATTTATTTAATAAATGGATTTTCAGAGAAAACAAACAAAATAACAACCCCCTTAAGTTAGATTGTATGGTACATGTATGATTTGTAGGTAAAGTGTAAGCAACGTTTTGAGTCCTAGTTGCTTTAGACCAGGGGTCTCAAACTCCAATCACCATGAGTGCCAGATCTGAAGACTTGGACATTGGCCACATCACTACAACCTTTTCATACACCCAAAGCAGCTCATATAAAAGGTAGCCAATTGAAATGATGGAAACGAGTAAACAATGCAACAGTCGAATTTTGATCAAAACTTGTTGGCTGTGAAGGAAAAATTTGCATTATTAATTATTTTATAAATTCCAGTGGCATAAGTGGTAAGTGTCCACCTCAGATGCAGGAGGTAGTGGGTTCAAACCCCAGCTGAGTCATAAGACTTATAAAAAAAAAATGGTACTAGCAGCTGCCTTGCTTGGTATTCAGCATTAAGTGGTTAGTATTATGGCTGGTCAGCCTGGTGTCAGGATAATGTGACTGGTTGGGCTTTGATGCTACATGTCTGCAGTATGATGCCATAGTGAAATGAAAGTGAAAAGTATTAAAGTACCAAAAGTATTCACACTAATACATTTACTTTGACTTTTAATGATGTAATTTTGGACAAATAAAAATATATTGATACTTTTGACTTTCACTTGAAACCAGCAATATCATTTAGATATGTGTGTGTGTGTATATATATATATATATATATATATATATATATATATATATATATATATAGGGAACATCAGAGATTCCCTGTATGACGTCACAACTAAGCATTGGCAGAGCTCTGGTTGGCAGAACCACCATGGCGATGAAGGAAGATGATCTATATATCATCGTAAACCATTGAATAGGCAGTGCTAATTGTATACCTGATACTGATGTTCTGATTTAAAAATAACATGGCTTTTACAGTTTTGGTATCAAGCAATTTGATATACCGTTGGTATACTATTGGCATATCAAATTGTGATCTGTCCATGTGCAATAATACGCATATATAAACATTGGAACTGCATGCTGTTAATTCTAGGCCTATAGATTAATGATGCATTTCCACTCATTAATCATTAGTGAGTATAAATTATCCCTGTTTTCTAAATGAATTTAACAGGATACACTATTTCATTGCAATCCTTTCTGCTTTCCGTTCAAAGGGCAAATATGTCTATTAGCATGTGGTATAAATAAAATATTTGTACAGTATGAATGCTGTATCAGTGATATGCCACTCGCATAAATTTTCATCAAACGGAAACTTGGCTAACCTTGTTTCCTTAGCATGTAATAGCTTTGGACAATTATCCGTTTTTCGTTGTCATCATCATCATAAACCCATGATGCAGAATAAGGAGAAGGAGATGCACGTTGTTGTCAGGTTTATCATTGAACTTTACATTTCCTTTGTTGAGAAAAGATTATGTGCATAAACAGCTGAAGAGAGAATTGTTTAATGTTTAACTCATTATCAGCGACAAAACGATACAACTTATTGTGGTTCCATCATGGAAACTTTTTTTAATGTGTGTTGGTGTATTGGTTTTGAAGTGCTTTAATTGCATGTCTTTGTATAAAAACCTATCCTGATCAATGATTACTGCAATAAATTTCACTGTTAAAAAGTGATATAGATATATATATATATATATATTCTGGTAAACAAGTGTATTCAATCGAATGTAGAGTAAGCCTATGGTCCTTCTGCCAACCAGACTAGGGAACCCCCCACGTCATCATGCCCTATGATGTCATGGTGATGTTTCCTGTATATATATATATATATATATATATATATATATATATATATATATATATTTATACAGTATGCATTTGACAATGGATTTATAACAATACATTTTTGTCAAGTTGAAAAATCTGTTATATATTTATTATAAACAAATTTTGTGTATGTATAAAAATTATTATATTCCTAACCATTGTATTCATTCTTGGAAATGTGCATGTTTGGATGAAGAAATACATGCAGTGTATTTTGACCAGATGACTTTAAAAGATAACATTGTAATTAATTTTAACTGATAGGAGTAATGAGATTACAGTATTGTAATAACAGGTTGGTAAAATGCTTAATCAACTACTATTAAGCATTTTAACGTTCTGAAAGTTCATTTTAAAACAGAAGTTAAAACAATTTCTAAAATGTTTTGAAACAACCCATATAACATGTACATGGGAGCAAATGCACAAGTGACTTCATATCATAATGTTCATCCTAATTTTAGTTCCCAATAAAATAGTACTGTAATTTTTCATAGACATCGAAGCATTAAAGTTGGTTTATGAATAAACTAGACCATTCTTTCCAATCAGATCGACATAATCTAGAACACATACAGCATCATGCATAACATGTGAAGGAAGCTATTTTTAGAAAAAGGGATTTTCTTAATGTATGGTAATCACTCACTTTTTAGCTTTGTTAGAACAATCCATTAATGAAATTGCAAATTTATGATTTTATTATTTGCCTACATACTTGTAGCATGTTATGCATTGGTTAAATAGTATTTGGTTCACAGTTTTTACATATTTTCACAAAAATGAGTAATGTCAGAAAACAACTATGAATTTAAAAGTTTCAGCATTTTTCAAAGTCCGTAACAGCTTTTTCCATACATTTTTGACCAACATGAGTACATTTATAAGCTAAATCTTCTCTCACATAAAATTTCAAATTTGCTTTTTATGAATATATATTTTCCTTAATCTGTTTGCCTAATAATTTATAGACAGTCTAATGAAGTGTTATTTCCTGGACACAGTGTGTATGCCATTACAGGTTCACTTATGGTTTCAAGCTGATTTTATACAGAAGATAATGTAAACATGGCAGTGAAAATATTCATTTCTTAAAATTTTAATTAGAAAATCTACTTCACCAATTCTAATTTTAAAACACAAATTACTATGTACCTATTGATGTTTAAGTTTTAAAACAGAAGTTAGTATATTTTCTTCATTAAATGGTAGGCCTAACTTGTAGAAATTGGGTAGTGATAACTTGTTAGGGAAAGGGTTAATGGTCAGTCAGCTACATGTGTTAAAACACATGCCTGTGAATGTACAAGAATTTTTTTTTCCCAAAATGGGAGTTCTGGACTCCTAGTTTTAAAATCCTAAACTCAGTGGCAACCAATAGTCCTTAAATTGTGCAAAGTTCACATTTTCTGGGAGGGGACTGCAACATTTGCTGGTAGGACTCCTATTTTTAAAACGGGAGTCCTGGACTCTTAGTTTTAAAATCCTAGCGAGACCTCGGATATGCAGAAATAGAAATGTTGATATTTTCAAATCTTTTAAATATTATTTACAATCTACGATACACTTACTGATAAACACATGTCCAAATCTTTCTTTGGTCAGTTGGATTTTGCATTCTCATATAAAAAAAGGCTTTTTGAAATGTACAATAAAAGCAGATCTCAGCTCAGGAACCTAACTGGCAAAATATCCATAAGCTAGAAAGAGTTAATCCTCAGATAGTCCTATGTCTTTTGTGAGCCTCAAATGAAGGAGGATAAATTAAAGGCAAGCAAATGAAGGAATAATAAAACAGTATTACAGCTATTCTTAAGTTCACTTTACAGAAAGAAGGGGACCTCGAGTGGCCGAGTGGTCTAAAGTGCTCACTATTCCAGATCACTGCCATCTCACCTCTGTCTGCGTGTGTTCGAGTCTCAGGCTCAGCTAATGTGGGTACATGAGAAAGCTTGCCAGTAGTTTCTTGTGGGTCGGTGGTTCTTCCCAGGGTTTTGGATGGTTCTTCCTCCACCATTTATACTGGCCACCATGTATAGCCTATCTTGTGTTGAAAAATGGTGTTAAACCCTACAACAACAACAACAGAAAGGAAGACAAGTAATCTAGTGATCATACTATCTTCCCAGTCTAATATAGAGTAAATTGTGGATGGATGTAGTTTTGAAAATATCTCTTTTGATGTGTACTGCAAGAGCAGTTTTGGGCACATATTTGTTCTTTATGTACATTAATACTTTTCATGAATACCTAAAGCATGGTACTCTCATTGGTACACTAACTGGACCTAAAATCAATATCACTCATTAATCTTATTATATAGGTAAATAATTCATTTTAATCCATTTTTTTGGTATGTATTGAAAAGGACTCGAAGTAGATTGAAAATAATTGCATCAGTTTGCCCCCAGGGTGCTCCATACCATCCTTCACTGCAGTAGGTGATCCACTGACATAATGCTAAAGGACCTAGTCTTCAGAAAGTTGTATTTTTCAACAACTACTTGTATGATGATTGTTTCATTCATGTACATGATGATTGTACATATGATGATTGTATTGAATAGTAAGACTTGGATGGTCAGTCACTTTGTTCATCTGTGGTAGAATGAAGCAGACAAATTTTGACAAGAAAATTTAATTACTAAATAGATTCATCTAGTGTCAGAGCTCAAACTAAGGTAAAAAAAAATAGCAGAAGAGACTTTTCCCTTTTGTTGAAAAGAGAGATGTTAGGCAGGAGCCAGTTTCAGTTTCCTTTGCATCATCAGTCACACCTATCCTAATGGTTACCTTTAAATAGCTTTTACAGGGTCACTGTGGCTGTTGGGATTTCCCCCAGGCAAATTTACAACATAAGTGTTGTGTCACCTGCTTTCAGCAGTCAGTAGCCTGGTGTTACCTTACTAAGTAGTGTTCACTGTAGCATATGGTGATCACTCATTCTGTACAAGCCAAACTTTTGCTTTATGAGGAAGACATTATTTAGATGTGAATCAATGTGCATATATTTCTTATCTGCTCACCATGCTCTAGAATCATTGTCAGTTGTAACTCATAGGTGTCAGGTTCAAAAACAAGGCAGCTTTTATCAACAGAGTATAGGGTTGAATGATTTGTTAGTGTGGGATAAGTAGTCATGCAATCACAGCAGACATGGAAGTCATCTTTTGTGCCAGTGTGATGGGTATAATTTTATATCTTTATCAGTTTGTGATTTAAAGCTGTCCTTGATGGTAAAAAGTTCATCTTTGTGAAGAGAAATAGGTTACATCCCTTTTTAAGGTCAGTGGTTATTCAGTATTCAAATTTGTAATGGCAAGCAAGGTTTCAGTTAATGGGTCAGGAAAAATAGTCAAGATATGGTTTCTTTTGATTCCCTATTCATGACAAGCTTGTCACATAAGCTAGCTGTCTTGATTTTGGCAAGTTGTGTCACTGGCTAATCCAGATATTTCTTTTGAAGGGTGTACAGCTCTTTCTAGGCCTAATGAAATTAGTGTTTTGTCATGATGCACAAAACAAAGATCGGTGATTATTTTAAGTCGGTGATGATTTTGTTTATAGAATGGATTAAAGTGAGCAGGATAGATTAATCTTGCATGGAACATAAATTGGGACATACACACATTTTATCATTTTCTTGAATAGTGCACATATAATAAGCTTGATAATAATAATAATAATAATAATAATAATATTAATAATAATAATAATAATGACAATTATATTCGACCATGGTAGAGCAGGTGAGATATTGGATTTGGTGAAATTCTTGTCTGGAATATGTTCATGATGAGGACTGAAATGATCCATGTTAATTCCCTGTATGGATTTAATCAATCTTTTTTATGAAAACACATGCAAATTACGTCTTTTGGGAATAAAATATCGCCAGGAAAATATTAGCATGAGAACTGCATTATTCTGTGAGAAATCAAACACAAGGAGTGAGAGTATAAGATGGGCTAAAATTCTTTGCGGTGCTTTTTCACACTGAGGGGTATCACAAATATTGTTTAGAATCTTTAAGAACATCCCAATGGTTATACTCTTGTTGATACTATGATTAGAGAGTTAAACTGTTCAGGCCTTCAAAATTGACATTCCAGATTGACATGAGCAAGTTTTGACATGGGAAAGAAAATATCAGAATGCAGATAACACGTGCAAAAGAAGAAACCTGATAGTTTGTGTAAAATGCGTAAGCAGGGAGAGTGAAAATTCAAATGATGATTAGGACTGTAAATTCACTTGTACGTGGACATGCATACATACAGTGCTTAAGTGCAGTCATTTTAATGACATAATATTGAAGGAGTAAATTAAAATACCTGCATAGTCATACTGCAAACTGTATAGACTCTGATCTGCCTTTGCATAATGCACTGACAGATCAGGGTGTGTGTTGTTCTACTGATTGCTCCAGCCAAACTATGTAGACTAATATGCTAGCGCATTATACGATGGCAGATCTGGGTCTGTACAGTTTGCAGTTGAAATTGACTTGTAAGCAGATATATACTGTAACCAATTCTGAGACCTTGTATCTTTTTAAAGTAAATGGTCTTTCCAAATATATAACTGTATAGAGGTTCAGAAAATGTGAGGGCCACATCTCATGGTTTGAATGATAAGAGTGATACTGAGACATGTACTTTTTGTGAAAGTGATGAAATATCAGTGTAGGGTATTAAAGGAAGCTAGGCTGAGCTGCATTATTGTCTGTCTGGCTTAAATATGATACTGAACAGCTGACGTTAGAATAGGCACCTGATAGGTCACAAATATACTTGATTGTTTTGAAAGTTAGTCATGGCCTCATGCTTGGTCAGGTGTAACATATTGGTTTGAAAACTCTGTCTATAAGAGCAGTCAGAAAAAGCAGCAGTATTCTTGGTCAGATCATGTATCATTCAGAAATCAGTTCAAATGAATGCATGTGTAATAATTAAATTTTTAATAGTCTTTTTATATTATGTAGGAATATACATTAAGAATATATAGAGGGCTGATGACTGAGACTGGATGGCTGTTACGCAAGCGCTACACAGACTTTGTATCACTTGATGCTGAGCTTAAGATCACCAATATTGAATTACCCCTACCTGCAAAGAGGGTGTTCGGAAACTTTAACAGGGATTTTGTTGCTGAAAGAAAGAAAGGGCTTCAGGTTTGTTTTGCTATCATTGAGGTTGCTCCAAAATCAGTGAAGTAGCCTAAGGCTAATGAACTAATACTGTAATGGGTTTTCAAGAACTGATCAATGAGTTTTTTGAGTTGAGTAGTCATAAACTAAAAGAGCTTATGTTCTGGCTTGTTGTCCATTGTCCACCCATTAGCACTGTCCCTCACCCATCTATCCATGAGCACTTTATCTCTACTCATTCTAAATTACTTACAGTGTTGATATGAAGTTTTACATGTACATTCATCTCCATGGTCAGTTTGATTCTGAATGAAAGGTATTTTACTAAGGTATCAAATAAGGCCACCACATCAGTCATCCTGAACATCTCATCACAGTGCTCCTCATGGGCAAAGTCATCGGCATGGAGTCTTCACCAGAAGACTTGTTATGAGGTCTGCTTGGTCAAAATGAAAATGGTTCTGCTTGGACATCCAGTATGTCCAAATCAGTGGCCATCTTGAAAATCTTGTTATCACTTCTCTCTCCGAATTGATGGACATATGAGCATGGGATTTTCAATAAAAGACTTACTATAAGGTCTAGTTGGTACTGAATGAAAATGGTGCCAATCTGATATTAGGTTTGGTCACAATGCCAGCCATTTTGAAAATCTTGTTATTGCCTGTCAAAAATGGAAAGTCATATGATCATGGGGTTTCACCACAGAACTGTTTATGATATCCATTCAGTCATAAAAGAAAATAGTGCTTATCTGACCTCAGATATGGCTGTTGTAGCAGCCATCTTGATAACCTTGTTGCTACTCTGCCTTAATGGAAAGTTATATTGACGTGGGGTTTTCACTAAAAGACTTCCTATAGTGAATAGTTGGTTCTGAAAGAAAATGATGCCAATCTGATATCCAATATGGCAGCCATCTTGAAAATTTTGATGTCAGTATTTATTTCTTCAGAATTGATGACTGCCACAATGAACATGTTCAAAATTTTGTCACAGTTACTCCTAAATTGATGGTTATATTGCCTTTGGGTTTTCGCCAAAAGTTGTCTATTGATGTCTTGTTTGTCCTCAATGAAAACAGTGCCAATCTTACATCCATTGTGGCTGCCACAGCAGCTAATTTGAAAATCTATAACTCAAGAATATCAGAGATTACATGTCAACCACTATGCTTTTTTCTACCTAATCACATCTTATGCTTGCCTGTATATGTATTTTGCTTTTTGGGTACCTTAAAGAAATGAAGATAAGGCATTAAAAGTTGTTTGTCATTTTTATTATCATCTCTTTAATCCCACTTGTCCTATAGAAATAAGAAGAATAGCATAAAAATTCACCCAACCATCCTAGACCTACATGTGTTTTCCTTATTTTCTATTATAGTAACTGTATAAGACACATTTCCCAAAAGCAGACATGTTTCATCAATTTGAAATCTAGCAGCACAGATTCATTATATTGATCTATATTAAGATATTGGACCAGTCTGTACCTTAAAAAGAACATGGTGCCAGATGTTAAGTAAAACAGGCTTTATCGATGTGACTAGTGGATGTTTTATGACTTAAAAATGTTGTAGTAGTGGGATCTTTTTAAACATCAGAACATGTCAGAGAAGACAAGGATGAATTGCACTTTAAACATTTGAAAAGAAGAATATGAGAGTGATGTAACATCGCAATCAGATTGAGCACATAATCATGCTTATTGCAGAATTTGTGAACTTGATCTTTCAGTAAAAGTTAAACATGTTGACTAGTTAAAGTGAGTGTTGAATATAAATAAGTTGTCAGCATATTTTGTTTTTGTATTCTGGTACTAATTCAGATTGATTGTGACAAGAATTTTAACCAGCTGCAGATTATGGTTGGTAGCAAGAATAAATATACAGTTTTCTTAGGGTTCTGTAATTATAACATTATAAATGGATTATACTTTTGTATGCTCCAATTATGCATTTTGCTTACTTTTATTAGCAATAATTATGTTTCTGCCTCTCTCAGGGTAGACATAAATATAGTTAAAGAGAAGAAATGATCTTGTCTTCAATTCCTTGACATTATTTATGGACAGAAGAGCATCAGTGCCTTTATGGTATTCATGCTTTTCTCTTGTGTGAATGTTGGGACATAATAAAGTAATAATATGTAAATTCTGTATTTCTGATGGTCATGATTCTTATACATCTGTTGCTGTAATTCCAACTGAAACTGAAGTACATTTTTTTTATCTGAACATCTTTACCCTAAGATATTAAGGTTTCCTGATTTGATTGCAGTGGGAGCATTTTAAGTATCATGTTAAGTGGGTCTGTTAATGTTTCTGAAGTTACATAACATCAACATCAGTTTCTTTATTCCAGATGGAATAATACTGTATTGCATCTTAAGTTCATATGTTGATAATCTAAGGATTTCTGTCATGCTTGCTTAAAGAGGATGCAGTGCTGCATCATCATAACCTTGTTCATGGGCAGGACACTGCTTTCTGCATAACCCATGTACATGTATATGTTGGATTGTCTAAACCAAACATTACACATATTTTGAACCTATCATTAGTGTTCATAATTCTTGAGAATTTATGGCTCGATGATCAAAGTACATATGATTGGATGACTTTAAAGAAACATGTCTCAGTAGTGAATTTTGTTGAATTTTCATACTACATTTGGATGTAATTCTGTATTAAGAGTTGGAGAAATCAATTAGCTTTATATGTGCTAGGAAACTGGAAAAGAAAATTTATGAATTATCCTTTCATTTTCTGTTTGAAATTTTGGGCAAATGGAAATGTATTGACCTTGTCCTGCAGTATTTTGGACTCGTCAAGGAAGGCTGAAAAAGGTATTATTTGAGCTAAGGTATTCCAATTTTATGGTCTTGTTTCTGAATTATTTTTACAAATGAAGCAAAGGCATTCTTCTTTAACTACATTACCCAATCATAATACCTTATGAGAACTACTATTACCTTGCATATCCAGCCCCCCAGGGCTATAACTGTTTACCTAGAAAGCTAAAAGTTATCTGCCCACCTAACTGGCATTTGGGCAGAGTGATCTCCCTTTGGTAAATGGATTGGCGCCAAATCCCGTGATTACCTCAGTTACTACTTCTGCTCATGCCAAGGAGTGTGCTCTCATCAAGAGGGACCTCGCAAAATCATCTACCAAGTTTCTGAAGTTCTGCACTAACAAGTTTGAGGAGTCTTCACTTCAAAAGGAAAGTATACTCCATTTGTATTTCCAGCTTTTCTTTCTTCCTATGACATCAAAGTTCTGCCTTTACAGCTATCACTTTGCCATTATTTACCTAATAGTATTTACATACTTGGATAGGTAGCCTACATGACTTCACAATAACTCTGGCTATAGTTTTAATTTATATGTGCGTGCAAGACTGTAGCAACCTGAAGAAAACTCTTAAGATATGAATAATTTCAGCCACAACCAGATAGATACAGGTATGTTTTCTATACCAGTGCAGTCTTAGCCACTGTGTGCCAAGCTTCACTGAATTTACCTATACAGGCTGACACTGAGCCTCCCAACAGGTATTATTGTGAATTGATATTATATATTGATGCATCATTGCCTTCATTAGGCCATCTGCTAAAACTAATTCATAGTCTTATTCATGACACTTCATTAATTTTACTTGTATAGAATGTCATTGGGCCTTTTTGTGCAGGTAAAATTGTCTCATAATGGATATTGTAGCACCTTCTTTGTAAGTATCAATGTTTCATTCCCATTTTTATATGCAGGTTTTTGTCTGTAATATAGTAAACTTGTTCAAATTACTGTATAGCTTTCACTCGGGTCAGATCAGTACAGGTAAGTTTTCTATATTTGGTTCAGTGCCAAAATTATCTGATAGCCCAGTGACTGGAGCCTTTCTAATTTCAGATTGGGCTCCTCCTGTATTCATAATAAGGAGACCATCGGGCTTGTCCAAAAAATCTAATTTACCAGGGAAAACTTTGATCAACCTTATGAAATGCAGAAATTTATTTTCAAGATGTTGATCAAGATGATAACATGGCATGTCTTGCTAAAAACAGGATTTTCACTAACCCCAGACATGGTCATGTTTAAAAAGTATGATTTTCAGTAATCTTTGAAAATTGAACAAAAACCCCTACTTCAGTATATGCCCATTACATGTAGCATGTCTAAACAGAAAATAGTCATGATTGGAGCTGATGTATAACTATCTTTTGGGCAGTTTAAATAGAGAGAGTTATGCAAAGAGGCCAGGTATTAATGACAATTTCATGTATTACTTAAGTGGTATCAGAATAGCTAGTGTGATGTGTTTGATGACTAGCAGTGGGTGAGCCCATTTGTACTAATTTGCATATGTAAAAAAGATCACAAAGTGGAACAACCCAGTATAGTGAATCAAACAGATGCTAGATGCATGTGGGTGAACAAAAGTTATTATATGTCATTGCCTTGAATGTGAATGTTTAAGCAATCTGTATTTAAGATTATCTATCTATAAAATGAAAAGCATGATTATTAAAGTTTTTGGAATAGTATTCAGGTGTGATTCACTTTTAAAGGCAGTTTAGGGTGAAAAGCAAGCAAAAATAAATTTCAGAACTCTTAGTTGACAGTTTTATTTTGCAAAGTATGCCAACAAAAAAAAAGAAGGGGGTGGGCATTTAATTCTTTTCACATATGGAAAACAGCATATTGACATATGTCATTCTTGTGTGTACCAAGTCATCAAAATAGAAGCACCACTATAAGTAACTTATTCAACATGTTGAATTGAACATTCTGATTAGTTAATTGATCTATCCTTTTCAGGATGATTTTGTACATTAAATAGATTGACTGAAAGACAGTAATAAGAGCATGCTTGTGTTTGCACAGTTGATTTGTGTTGATTAAGTGTTACTTACCTGTACTAGATGGAGTCATTTTATTGTAGTTCAGGCTTGTGGAATTTGAGCCAGGGCCTGTGATTTTTTTATAGTCACCTACCCAGGGCCTGTGTCAGAAATTTATTTCTTTGAGCACTGATGGTTTACTCAGTGGCATCCATCTCATGCATGTTACAATAAGGGATGCTGGAGTGATTTTTATCTGTATATGCAATCACACAATTGGCCTTCCTATGGGTAAGCCATAACTAGAATTGATATTTGCCTTCCAGTTTGTACAGGTACTGTAAGCAATGCTGCAGTGATTTTACCTGTACAGGCAAGCAAATTCACATGCCTACAGGATATTTGTGACTAGAATTGATTATTTAGCATCCACTTTCTACATATTAATGCCAAGTCTATAATTCTCTACCAGTACAGTTCAAGTGCACCCTCTACAGGTATTTGTCATAGTGGGAAGCCCTGCACATATTCTTACAAGTTCAAAAGGCTGGACACTCACTACACTAAATGTATGTAGGGTTTGCTCTATTTTGCTTTGCAGATTTAGACTATAAGCGAGACCAGTCTGACAACCAATCAACATGTATAGTTTTCTCTGGTTGTCATTCTTGGAGTGCATGTCAGACTTGCATATTATGTCAGTCATAGCTTGAGGGATGAAAATATTTGCTTGCATACAAGGGTTCACATCATATCATTTCTAGGCAATGGGAAGTAGAACAGCATCAAGCATAAGTTACAGTCTCACATAGCAGAATTATGAATTGGATATCTGGATAATAATAATAATAATAATAATGAGGACTTTGTATAGTGCCTAATCTTTAGAAGCTCTAAGCGCTTTACAACATTTGACAACAATTAAAAAACATATATAATGATATGATTACAAAATTAAAAACAAACACCACGAAAGTAGAAACAGAAAATATGCTGTAAATATTTAAGGCAAGGATACATTATTAGGTCTTTAAGTCTGTTCTTGCAGTTGGAATAGGTGAGTTTTAAGAGCGCTCTTGAATGAGATCACTGTGTCTTTGTGTCTGAGTGCAGTGGGCAATTCGTTCCACGTTGCTGGGCCCTGGTATGCAAAAGAGCGTTGTCCATATGATTTCATCTTCATAGTGGGAATAATGAGAATACGAGTGTCAGAAGAGGAGCGTAAGCATCTTGCAGGTGTGTACACATGGGTGAGGTCAGATAGGTATGTTGGACTGGAGCCCGTCAGTGAAACGTAGCACAGAGAACAAATTTTTGTGTTTAATTCTGGATCGTATGGATAGCCAGTGCAGGGTACAGAGCAGGGGAGAGGTGTGCTCTGATCGTGGTACTCTAAGGATGATTCGAGCAGCTGTATTTTGAACTTTTTGAAGTTTCTGAAGTAGATATTGAGATGAACCAGACAGAATTGAGTTACAATAGTCCAGTCTTGAAAGTACTAAGGAACACACAAGTGTTTTAGTGGCATCAACTGAAAGATACTTGCGAATGGAGCTGATGCGTCTCAGCTCAAGATATGCAGCCTTACATATGTTCATGACATGTTGGTGCAATGAGAGAGGACTGTCGAGAGTAACACCTAGGTTTTGTAGTGACTGTGTGAATTTAATGTTGGTGTTGCTGATATTTATTGTCTGAGGTAAAGGATGTGAATGAGAAAGTCTTTGTGTTGTTTCAGTTTTATCATCATTCATCTGCAGCTTGTTACATGTCATCCATGATTTCACATCGGAAATGCACCTCTCTATGCCTTGGATGGTAGCTTCAACTTCAGCTGGATGGCTAGATTTGTATATTTGGGTGTCATCAGCATACAATTGGTGAGACACTGGATGATGATCTATGACTCTTGAGAGTGGCTGAGTGTATAGAATGAAGAGAACAGGTCCAAGAACAGACCCCTGTGGAACACCACAGGATAGATCAACTGGGCTGGAGTGTTTTCCATTTGTGGACACAATTTGTGTCCTGTTGACCAAGTAGGACTTGAACCATAGTAAGGCCGTATCATGAATGCCAAATACATGCTGGAGACGGTGAAGTGATATATCATGGTCTATAGTGTCAAATGCTGCAGACAAGTCAAGGAGAGTGAGGACTGTAATCTTTCTGCCATCCAAAGCAGAGAGAAGTTCATTGACTACTTTCAATATCTCATACCCTGTTCCAAACTAAAAAACTGGGTAATGTCATGCAATGTCATCCTGCAGTCTCATATTATTGATGCTCGATGGGATCGACTGATGTTGGACATATTGGTGACAAGGTGGAATGTGAAATACCCCAACCTTTGTATCACCAGTCCTTTGTATTGCCCACTTCGCCTGGTAGCGTGACCCCTGGATAAGGAATCAAAAGAATCTGAGTGCCTTCTCATCCTGATTACTTGATTCCAGTGTGGAATATTGGACCAACCTGGTCAACGCAACAACAAAATTGCCAGGAATTGCAATATCCCGTCATCTGCATTAAGCAACCACACTGGCAGGTGTTTCACCCTGAGTTACTGAACCAGAATGTCAGGATCTTATTAAATGCCCTTAAGAACAAACAGTTCTCACAGCAAGTGGTGTAGAATCTCACAAGTGAAATGGCTATCCACCTTTGAGGTGTACGAAGGCAACGGAATATAATCTCAGTGGAGCACACCAGAATCCTTTATACCAATGTAGACATCCATACCACAATAGCGAACTTTCTATTGCTTTTCGATGAGAAACAGTTAGCACCAATAACAGATAACTTACCATTCCTTGATCACTGGCATACTGTGCTATCATGGAAGAGAGGATATCAGAGACATCAAAGATCTGTCTGATTTCTGTTCATTTGAATTTCACCTGGCCAATGACACTGGACCCTTGCCCAAGTTGAATTTATCATGGAGATCAAGCTGTCTGAACAAGACACTAGTTGAACTGCTCTGAAGAGCTTTAATAATTATTTCACTTATCATATAAGCCCTGCCTCCTAGCTACATTGGTAGTTGGCAGGCAAAATCAGCAATACATTTCTTATTGGTGGACTTATCTACTTGCAGTTCTAACATGATGTATCAGTATCACTCATGAAGCCCCTTGCTTTCATTACGAAGAACAGGCTTTCATTCATGAGAAATCAGAAATTGGTAATAATTCCCCTCTATCTTGGACACTTCATCACAAGGCCATGAACAGGACCCAGTACAAGCTCTGAAGTTGTATTTCAGGAACATCGAGTCATTGCATCAAGGGAGATCATGCCTCATTTTACCTTCAAGAGGTGAAGGATGATATATCAGCATAGATATTTTAGACATTTCCATCCTGAATAAAGTAGGCTATCTGTCCCACATATTGAGCTAAACCCACACCTAATGATTTCACTTTGCATATTGGCTTACAAAGTTAAGACAGTCATCACAGTCTTTGCATATGATTGAAACTGTTCCCTAACTGTCATTATCCATGCCATGGGATGGCGATCTAAGTACACTTCTCCATTTTTTACCAGAGATCTTTCATCCCAAAGGGCTTAGCTAGAGGAACCTTTACGTAAGGTTACACTTCCAGATCATTCGACATCTTCATACAGACGTGGCTTCATAGCTTCTGCTGGATTTAAGAAAGGGAAATTTTTTTTGCATTTGAAGCTGCTCCCAGACAGATGGAGTCTTCTCTAGTCAGGTTATCATGAAGTTGTCTCACAGACTTTACGGGACCAGAGATGGCATCTCTGGAATAAGGGGATACCTATTCTCCTGAGGTATTTTTATTGGGT
Organism: Megalonaias nervosa; assembly: GCA_016617855.1. Classification (NCBI taxonomy): domain Eukaryota; kingdom Metazoa; phylum Mollusca; class Bivalvia; order Unionida; family Unionidae; genus Megalonaias; species Megalonaias nervosa. The sequence goes on along the minus strand of JAECUM010007617.1, from coordinate 99,160 downwards.
AATATATTTAAAGAAGAAACCAATTTTTTTAAATAGTAAAATATATTTCTTCAAGGATAATTACCCAATCATAATACACATACACCATTTGAACCTCTCCACAGTTACATCCATATAGAAAGCATGCCTTATTCTCTAGTAGTAACTGAGATATTCATGAGATTTGATGCCAATCCCTGTACCAAGGGGAGATCACTCTGCCTGACAGCCACCTAGGTTGGCAGAAAACAGCTTTTTAGTTAAAAGATTTTAGCCTGGGAGGGTTGGATTTGTAAGGTAGTAGTTGTTCTCCTAAGGTATTATTATTGGGTAAGTATTCTCAAAGAAACATATTTGACTCTAAAAAATGGTTTCTCAACTGTTGTCCATAAAACTTGTGTCCATTATTTGCTAAGGAAGAGTTGGCTGTATTTGGTATATTATTCATATTCATGATCATACAAACTTGTTTTGTGCAGATGTTTGCTGGAATGCTTAGGAAAATGTCTGACCCTTTGGACTCAAACACTTTCACTTTGGTTCCCTTCGTTTCAGATCTATATGAATGCCCTGCTAAGTAAGCCAATCCTGTACAATAGCCTTCCAGTGAAACAGTTCCTTGATCCAGACAATTATTCATTGAATTTTACAGGTACAGTGAAATTACAGTATCTGACTTTCTTGAGATTTAGTGATAGGACTTTGTATGCAATTCATGTTGATTGTGCAACATTATAGTTTCTGTATATGTGATATGAAGTCATATCTAACTAAATATACATTGGAGAAAGAAACCTGTATATAGGACATGTGTATATTTTATCAGGTACTGTCAATAATTGCTTATAAGACAAGTTGACTGCAAACTGCACAGACCCAGATCTGCTGTCACATAATGCACTAGCAGATCTGGGTCTGTGCAGTTTGTAAGGATTAATCAATAGAACAAACAGCATAGACCCTGATCTGCAGGTGCATCATCCTGGCAGATCATGATTTTTGTTGTTTGCAGTTTGACTCATCTTATAAGAGAGTATATACAGAATGATTTCTTGGCCAGATTGCAGAGTAGTTATGGCTTATGGATTGATGATATTTATCAGGAAGTCCATGCCACTGTCCATCCATTTTTTATCAAAACTGAAGTTAGGTTTTGTATTTCAGTCATTCTATTAAATTGGCTTAAATTTTGTTTCATTATTGCTGCATCATTTAGTTTTTTAATTCTTGCTACACCCCTACTACAGTAGCAGAAGGAAGGATATCCTTTGGCTGCTTTTTGCCCATAGGTCTGTCTACCTGAATTCATTTTAGCACAGTATCACAAAAACTTTTTACTTTAGAGCCACAAAATTATACACACTGTACCATGGCCATACAGAGACTGTCAGACAACTGAACAGAATTTTGAAATTTGCTGCACATTTTTGAACATTTTGGACTAAAACATTTTTAATTAAAACTAGGTTTGCACAGTTAAGCAAAAGTCACTTAAGATGGATAAGTGAAATTTGCTAGGCATATTGGTACAGAAGTTTGTCTTTCTTTTTTAGTCATTAAATCATGCTTGGAACATCAAAGAGATGCAGGTGTTTTCTGATTATTAAAAATGTTTAATGTTAAATATTTATATTTTCCAATAATGACTTTAAGTGACTATAATATACATTGTTAGCTCTACTGGTCACATAACAGGAGAACTTGTGGTATAATCTGTTGTTCATCTCTTTTGCACAAATTTGTTATTGCTACTCCTCGATAGTATGTGGAAGATTTCCACAAAACTTGACACGTATTCAGCACATGGTCTGGTAGGTCTTAATTGAAAATGGTGCTGCTTGGACTTACAGTATGGCCACCAGTCACCATCTTGAAAATCTTGTTATTGTTGTTACTCCAGAATGGATGGTCATATCAACATGGGGTTTTGACCCAAAGACTCAAATGAAGTCTTGTCTGTCCTAAAAGAAAATAGTGCCAATCTGACTTCCAATATTGCCACCATGCCTTGAAAATGTTATTATTGCTTATCCTAAACAGAAAGTTATATTGACATGGGTTTCCCTAAAAGCCTTAGTCTGATGTCAAGTTAGTCCAAAATAAAAATGGTGTCACTCGCACATCCATTTTGACCATCTTGAAAATTTCATTATTGCAATTGCTTTTGAATGGGAGTCATATTGACATGGGATTTGCACTCAAAGTTGCAGCTAAATGAAAATGGCACTACTCACACATCCAATATAACCATCACATTGGCTATCTTGAAAGTCCAGTATGGCCAGCACAGTGGCCATCTTGAAAGTCCAGTATGGCCAGCACAGTGGCCATCTTGAAAATCTTGTTCTTGCTACTGCTTCAGAATGGATGGTCATATAAACATGGAGTTTTCACAGAAAGACTTCTTGCGATGCTTAGTTAGTCCTAAGTGGAAGTGCTGCCATTTGCACATCCAGTATAGCTTTGACAATGGGTAGCTTTACCCCTTTTGAATGGACGGTCATATCAGTATGGGATTTTCACTAAAAGTTGTTTTTTTATGAATAGTTGGTCCTAAACTAAAATGGTGTCACTTGTACATTTAATTTGACTGCTACAGTGGTCATCTCAAAAATCTTGTTTTGGTTTGCTATTCCTTCTGAATGGATGATGAAATCAGAATGGGGTTTTATCTAAAAGACTAATTATGATGTCTAGTGGGTCTATAATGACAGTGTTGTCAATCTGAAATTCAATATGTCTGCCGCTAATTTAAAAATCTTATTAATGCTGAAGAATATCAAAGATACTATTCAACACTCAGTTGAAAGGAAGAAATGGTCTTATGTTGAATTTCTGAAAATTCAGCCAGTAAAACATCAGTCCTTTTTAGGGTCTCTTGTTTATTGAGTCACTTATCTTGCTTGACCAGATCTGTGATGAAGAACCAAACAGACACTGAATATCACTCCACAAGTGTTCTTTAACCTGTTTCTTGTGCTATCCATGCATCACCAAAACCATTAGAAAAGAGCAAATTTTAAACTTTACTGGCAGATAAGTTTTGGTGGCATCATCCAGTTTCTTTAACATGATATAACATTGGATATGATATCTGCATGTTGGAATGTGTATAATTTTAGTCCAGTTCTTTACACATCAAAACAAATAAATTGTACTGAAAGGATAACACCCACATTCATTGAGACTTGCATAATTGTTCATAGTATATGGGACATTAAGATACATTTTTATACAAAATCTTCCAATTTCTACAATTTTTTGTGAAAATTCATACCCCTATATTTCTCAACCACAACATAAGATTGGTTTCATCACAGCATCAAATATTTTATATATCATTTATATGTAATTTTCAAAAAAAATTTTTGATATCCAAAATTTCTACATATTAATTACAAAGCTTGAGATGGGAACATACTTTAACTCTAGTCCATCTCAACCTTGATTTTGAAAGCCATCCCATACATTTATAAAATGAAACTGTTTCAGTAGGTTTGTCGTGATAATACCAATGCTCGTCATTTTTTCAAAAATACACCATTTCAAAAGACAATTAGTTTGGCATAATTATATTTGTATCTAAATGACTTGATTAGATTTTCAGGCCATTACATCAATTTGTCTGTGTTTTATACATTTTTTAGCTTTTTAATCATCATACTTTTTAAGTAAACCTTTTTAACATGATTGAGCAAAACTGTTTGAGAAAGACAGATAAAATTTGGTAGTTATATTTTTATTCAGATGTAGAAAACTTGATTCATAGTGTAGATCATTATAACAATTTTTTGATATTTTTCTCTTCTTATTTATCTTGTTAGACTTGTTCGCAGTTTTAAGCAAACACCACTTGAGGTAAACAATGAAATATAGTAGGTTTATAGTTCCCATGAACCGCATTATAATTAGAGAGAAATGCAGTGTTTTTAATCTCATCAGCTCTTGTTATTAGAGACAAAAACTTGTCTTGGATATTTTAGACATGTCTTCTTCAGTCACTTTATTCTAATAAGAACACCATTTAGGTTTAGTGGGTAATGTATGTGAGAAAGTTTGTCACTAGCCTCCCAGGGTTCTTCTGGTTTCTTCCTCCACCAGATATATGGCTGCCATGTATAGCCTATATGTGCTGATAAATGGCATTAATGCCATGACAGCAACAATAACTACTATTATTTTGCCATAATGTAGCAATGACCTGGCCTGCTAATGATGAAACTATCAAAACACAGAATATTTATGACTGAAAAACAGCGAATTAAAAACTAGTTGAATTTAGGCATTAATTCAACCTTGCAAGAGTCATACTCTCTGTTTTCTGATTTATAACCTTTCATTGAGTGAATTAAAGAATGATTTTTTTACAAATTTGAACATGATTATTGATTTTTTGCTTGGGTGGCTTCATGACTATGGGGTCTGGTGGCTTGAATTGTAGACTCAGGTATAAAATGCTGTGGACTTGTTTCGGACATTTTTCTCAAACACATTTGTGCAAGGCTCAGTGAGAAAGGTAATGGATATGTGGAAAGCTCTTGAAAAAAAGTTTGGCAGTGGAGCTGGTGAGAAGTCAAAGATCAAAGTCCCAAAAACAAATACTGTAGAGATCTGCACAGATTCTATCTCACGTGAAAATTTAGTGGGAAAAATATTTTCACGATTTTGAAATGACCCGACCTTCAAAGCTTATAAAATTTATGAATTTTCCATCACTGTAGATCATTCTGTAATATTCTATAGTTGAATATTATGTACATTTAAAATCACTACTTTTGTTCTTGCTTTAAATTTTTTTTTTAGAAATTTCCCTGCAACATGTATCCATGATTCTGAGGTCAGAGAAGAAGTGGGAGGTGATAGAAGCCCTGCCTGATATAGGTATTTCATGTGCCTTACATAGGTATTTCACTTACCTTACATAGACATTTCACCTGCATTACGTAGGTTTTTCATCTGCATGACATAGGTATTTCACCTGCCTTACATAGATATTTCACATGCATTATCTAGGTATTTCATCTGCATGACATAGGTAGTTCACCTGCCTTGCATAGGTATTTCACCTGCCTAACATTGGTATTTCACCTGCCTTTTATGGTTATTTTATCTGCCCATTATGGATGTTTCACATGCCTGTTATGGTTGTTTCACCTGCCTTATATAGATTTTTCACCTGCCTTTTATGGGTATTTCACATGCCTATTACATTTCAACAGCAGTGTTGAGGAAATATTGAATTTTGAAAATTGTGGAAAAAAATTGGGCTAAAATATGGGAAATATGTAGTCAGATGAATTAGTACATGCTGCATGAGCAGAAATGTCCATGTACCAGATTTTAGACAGTTGGACAAGCATGTGGTACAGAGGTGATTGCATAATAACCAATAACCAGTATTTAATTGACCATGACTTGTCCATAGGTCATTTGCGTATTTAATTTGTTTTATTGTATTTTTGATACTCAGACGTCAACAAGTTATGTACATATAAGAATAGACCTCATCTGTTGATCTAATTGTAATATATGTAGTAAGATTACAAGGTCCAAATTTATCAATTCTCAAACATGGAGATATCATGCATACTCTACTTATTTACCAGAATGTATAATGGCAGCAATACATAGCAAATTTGTTCATTTTTCTTTTATTGACAGGTTGGAGGCTACGCAAAACTTACATTCAGATTAAACCAGTAGATCAGCCTAAGGTTCGCCTGATGCTATCTTGGGTATGTAAGTTACTATTTCAGATACTTACTAGAAAGTTTTGTATTGTTTCATTGCTTTGTTACTTATATGACTAGAATCTGAGGGACTTACCATCTATACTTGCTTACAGGTCAAGTCCAACTGCAGACTGTACAGACCCAGATCTGCATGTTGATTAATGTGTTGGCAGATCCAGATCTGGACAGTTTGTTAGGAATAAAGAGCACAACAAACAACATTGACCCTGATCTGCTCATGCATGTAATGACAGATCAAGGGCTGTGTTGTTTGCTGTTGTAATTGACTTATAAGCATGTATATAATGTTATATTTCACATATTAATAACTTAATATTGCATATAATTATTTATAAGTCACTTGAACAAAATTAGCGAAAAGTTGGACTTGGCACGTGTTTGGAAAATATGAACATTGAAAATTCCACACACACACGCGCACACACACACACACACACATCGTAAGATTTTAATTATGAACCAAATACTAGACCATTCTTTTTCAAATAAATGAGATATCTTTTCTAACGCTACAAATTAAAATACACTTTAAATGAATAAATAATCATCATCTTCGTACATAACTTCGTACATAACTTGCTGTGAAGACATGACAGTACCATGTGAAATTCATCGGTATGCATTAATATATTTTAAATCTGTATACCAATACAGTATAGAAATTTAAAATTTGTTAAGTAGAATAAAGTAAAATAAAAGGAGAAGAAAAGAGAAAACAAAATAATATAGTTGTAAGGAAGATCAAATCCATGACCTTCACCTTATTCACATGACACTCTAACCAACGGAGCTATGCTGTGGTATTAGATAATCTACAAGAGCCAGTACAGTCTATGTTGGTGAAAAAACTTAACTGTGTAGGTATTATTCCTGGTTTGAATGTGGGAGGTGTGTTAAAGAATCTACCTACATCTGTATGCACAAACCAACACTAAATGGGGACGGTAGCTGTTACAACCTGTTGCACGTCTATGACATTTTGTTAACATCACTCAACATTCCATTGGGTGATGTTAGTGGTCAGTAGAAAATAGATCAGTCTGCTAATGTAGTCCTTAACACGAGGACAAAATCATCAGGTTAGCTTTCTATATTTATTATTTATGTGATTTAATATGCCAGTATAGTCTGTTTACAGAGTTTATGTATATGCTTTCATTTAAAGATTGACTGTTTATTATGAAACAAATTTGACTTACCTAAAACACATATTAGGATCTAACATCTTCCAGCTGATCAGAGTTGTGTATTGACATCAGCTGGTGAGCTATTCTCTGATTGACTCTCTCTTTCTGTCTGTCTATGTGTATATGTATATATATATACTGTTGAATTTAATTATAAATAGTTATAAAGAGTGACTGTTTATTGTGGACTATACAGTTTGCACAGTGTTTTTTAGGTTCATAATTCGTTGAATTTAAAAAAACAAAAAACAGTCAGTCCTTAAATGGGCTGAATCATCAGAGTACTCTGGCATATGTTTTTAAAAGAGCTGCCTTCTCTGTTTACCATATATGTTTTGATGGAACAGCCCTTGTGTTAAAGTGATTACACATGTATTAGTCATTTATATTTATTCATATGGCTGCCCATGTTTATATATAAGGTAAATTACAGCTTGAGATTAGATTTTCCTGTTTGGAGATATAATTTATAGGATCATTATTATAGAAATTCACCTTTAAGTAAATTCAGAATTAAGCAGTTGATTATCCCCATTTTATTGGAAGGATACTGTAACAATATTTATTAATTGTGATTTAAAAAGTTTCCCCTGTCAGACTATTTCATCATCATTAAATTTAAATGATCTGCTGCTTCTTGTAAGTCATTGTTTAAGACAAAAAGTTTGGACTTGTAGTTCTATTGGTCATAGACCAGAAGAGCTTATGGGATTGTTTTTCATCTGTTCATCCATCCATCCATCATGAGGAGTTTTGTTATCACTGCTTCTAAACTACTTGATGGAATGCTGTAAGATACATATTCGTTCCATGATACAGTTGATTCTAAATGAATATGGTGCTGGTCAGACATCCAATATGGCTACCATGACAGCCATCTTAAAAGTCCTATCTGACAACTTTAAAATCTTATCACTGCTCCTCCTGAATATTGACATGTTGATTTCAGCACAGGAGTTTTTATAATGTCTGTTTGGTACTAAATGAAAATGGTGCCAATCCAGTGTCAAATATGGCTGCTACAGTGGCCATTTTGAAAATCTTATCAATTCTACTCCAGAATGGATGGTCATATTGGCATGGGGTTATCACTAAAAGACTTCTAATCATGTCTAGTTGAATGTAAATTTAAATGGTGCTGATGGGACAGCCAATGTTGCCACCACAGATGTGGCTATCTTGAAAATCTTGCTACCACTACTACTCATGAACAGAAAGTCATATTGACACAGGGTTTTCACCAGAAGACATGTAATGACATCTTGTTGGTTCTAAATGAAAATGGTGCAGATCTGATCACAAAATTATTGTTACTCCTCCAGAATGGAATATCATATCAACATGAGATTTTTACCAGAAGATTTCTTATAATGTCATGTTGGACCTAAATTAAACTGTTGCTGATCAGATGTTGAATATGGCCACCATGGTGTCCATATTGAAAATCATTTTATCACATTTCTTAAATGGAAAGTGGGGTTTTATCTGAAGAGTTGTCATCATGCCTGGTTGGTTCTAACTGAAAATGATACCATTTGACCTTTATTAAGGCTGCCATGGTAGCCATCTTGAAGATATTAATATCTCTACTCCTAAATGGATGATTATATCAACATGGAGTTTTCACCAGTAGACTTCTTATGTTATCTTGTTGGTTCTAAATGATAATGGTGCCAGTCGTACATCAAATATGGATGCCACTATAACTGTGTTGAAAAACATGCTGTTGTTAAACTTCCTCAGAATTTATGGTCATGTTGACATGTGGTTTTCACCAAAAGACTTCTACTAATGATATCTGCTTGATCCTAAATGAATATGGTGCCAATCTGACATCCAATAAATCCACCACAATCTGACATGCAATAAATCCACCACAGTAGCTGATATGAAAATCATGTTATCACTGAAAAATATGGTTTCAGCACTCAGAAGTTTAAAGGAAGAAAAGATCTTTTCTGGAATTCCTGGAAATTCATTTACTTGTAGAGTATCAGTCCCTTCAAGGGTCTCTTATTCAATTATTGATAGTTTTTCCTTTCTAACTTAGTAAAACGAATAGCGCAAAACAGATTTATAGCAGGTTTACAGTAGCTTTTTTCTCAGAATTCTGCTTTTGCACACATGGAATTTGAAAACCTCTCAAGTTGGCACCATCAAAACGAAAATCTTTCTAAAACTGACCAAATGTAAGTTCTTCAAAGGTTACAAAAAAAGCAACAACAAATATAATTTAATGTATTCATTGTGCACAGAAATGCCCCAAATTGGAGTACATTTACTAAATTACTATGAGCTCAAATCTTTGTGCCCTCAGATTCAAGGAATTTTTCTGCATTTTTGTTAACAAAGGAGGCACAGAGTGATCCATGGTATCTTCATTTGAAAGCTTAGTGTATTCACTGTATTCCAATACCTATACTGTCCCAGAAAAATAAAACAAAACTAACGTGTGTTCTACTGAAATAACATTTTTTTATTTTTCTATGAATATAGCAAGCATGTTCATGTATTTTGTTATTGCTATATTTTCTTTTTCTTGTTCCTATTCATCATCATGGTATTAGCATTTTGTAGTCAAATTACTTGATTCAGTTAATTCATTTCACAGTGTGAATATCACTTGTGTCATGAAGCATCTTCATTTGATTCAGTTAATTCTTTTCACATTGTGACTATGACTTGTGTCATGAAGCATCTTCACTTGATTCAATTAATTCTTTTCGTAGTGTGACTATGACCTGTGTCATGAAGCATTTTCACTTGATTCAGTTAATTCTTTTCACAGTGTGACTATGACTTGTGTCATGAAGCATCTTCACTTGATTTAGTTAATTCTTTTCACAGTGTGACTATGACTTGTGTCATGAAGCATCTTCACTTGATTTAGTTAATTCTTTTCACAGTGTGACTATGACTTGTGTCATGAAGCATCTTAACTTGATTCAGTTAATTCTTTTCACAGTGTGAATATCACTTGTGTCATGAAGCATCTTCATTTGATTCAGTTAATTCTTTTCACATTGTGACTATGACTTGTGTCATGAAGCATCTTCACTTGATTCAATTAATTCTTTTCGTAGTGTGACTCTGACCTGTGTCATGAAGCATTTTCACTTGATTCAGTTAATTCTTTTCACAGTGTGACTATGACTTGTGTCATGAAGCATCTTCACTTGATTCAGTTAATTCTTTTCACAGTGTGACTATGACTTGTGTCATGAAGCATCTTCACTTGATTTAGTTAATTCTTTTCACAGTGTGACTATGACTTGTGTCATGAAGCATCTTAACTTGATTCAGTTAATTCTTTTCACAGTGTGACTATGACTTGTGTCATGAAGCATCTTCACTTGATTCAGTTAATTCTTTTCGTAGTGTGACAATGACCTGTGTCATGAAGCATCTTCACTTGATTCAATTAATTCTTTTCATAATGTGACTATGACATGTGTAATGAAGCATCTTCACTTGATTCAGTTAATTCTTTTCCCAGTGTGACTATGACCTGTGTCATGAAGCATCTTCACTTGATTTAGTTAATTCTTTTCACAGTGTGACTATGACCTGTGTCATGAAGCATCTTCACTTGATTTAGTTAATTCTTTTCACAGTGTGACTATGACCTGTGTCATGAAGCATCTGCACTTGATTCGGTTAATTCTTTTTACAGTGTGACTATGACCTGTGTCATGAAGCATTTTCACTTGATTCAGTTAATTCTTTTCACAGTGTGACTATGACTTGTGTCATGAAGCATCTTCACTTGATTCAGTTAATTCTTTTCACAGTGTGACTATGACTTGTGTCATGAAGCATCTTCACTTGATTTAGTTAATTCTTTTCACAGTGTGACTATGACTTGTGTCATGAAGCATCTTCACTTGATTCAGTTAATTCTTTTCACAGTGTGACTATGACTTGTGTCATGAAGCATCTTCACTTGATTCAGTTAATTCTTTTCGTAGTGTGACTATGACCTGTGTCATGAAGCATCTTCACTTGATTCAATTAATTCTTTTCATAATGTGACTATGACATGTGTAATGAAGCATCTTCACTTGATTCAGTTAATTCTTTTCCCAGTGTGACTATGACCTGTGTCATGAAGCATCTTCACTTGATTTAGTTAATTCTTTTCACAGTGTGACTATGACCTGTGTCATGAAGCATCTGCACTTGATTCGGTTAATTCTTTTTACAGTGTGACTATGACTTGTGTCATGAAGTATCTTCACTTGATTCAGTTAATTCTTTTCACAGTGTGACTATGACCTGTGTCATGAAGCATCTTCACTTGATTCAATTAATTCTTTTCCCATTGTGACTATGACCTGTGTCATGAAGTATCTTCACTTGATTCATTTAATTCTTCACAGTGTGACTATGACTTGTGTCATGAAGCATCTTCACTTGATTCAGTTAATTCTTTTCACAGTGTGACTATGACCTGTGTCATGAAGTATCTTCACTTGATTCAGTTAATTCTTTTCCCAGTGTGACTATGACCTGTGTCATGAAGTATCTTCACTTGATTCAGTTAATTCTTTTCACAGTGTGACTATGACCTGTGTCATGAAGCATCTTCACTTGATTCGTTTTTTTCGCAGTGTGACTATGGACCCTATAAATATTTACCAGACAAAGAATTGACAGCTCTTATGAAAGTATTGCAGTCCATACAGGTAGGATTTTGTTTCCATTTACCTTGCTGGATGGTGAGACATGGACATCATTTTTATCGCAGTGATGTTATGCACATCTTTCTTCAACATTAAGATTCTGTATGGAAGTTTTGACAGCTTAGATATACTTGAGTATATCATAGCACAGTGTGCAGATATTATGACAGCGTGATAACAGAGCCCTTGTGTATATTTGCCAAGGATTTCCCTATTTTCATAATTATATTTTCAATATATCCCTTCGTCCTGTATGGAGTGGCATTTTCATAGCCTATGTCCATCCATTTCATTTTGTACTGTATGGAGAGACCTGTTGCATTACTTATGTTCATCCATTTCATTTCAGCTTACTGAAAATAACTTTTAAGAGAAGTTATAAAATGGATTTTAAAAAAATTTTGATGTAGCCTAATATCAAAAAGACCTTAGTAAATTTTAAGCTTTATATTTATTTCAGTCAACATCTTTTACTGAACTGTACCAGTTTGATTTAAAAATGCACATTGCTTCTTGGGTCAAGGTTTCTTTAATTGTGCCATATTAGTGGTGGGCATGCATGTCACTTTAAACACATTTCTATTTTCTTTTCTTTGTCAGTTTCTGCTCGGTTGAAGTTTTGTCAATACAGAACTTAAATATTTATGTTAGATATGATAGTTCATGTATTTGATATAGAATATCTGCACTTGCTCCAAGTCTCCATCTCAAGAAATTTTCGTTCAATGCAAGTTTCTGCCCCCTTATCAAGAAATTTTCTTTCATTTCTGTCAGATTCAACTAATGTCTCTTTTGTAGAGATGGTAAAGAAAGTACTAAAAACACAAGAACTTGATAAAGAAAAATTGGATGGAAAATGCACTCAAGAAGGGACTTGGTGCAAGCCGAAGAACATTTTAATTGACTCAATTTTTTTTAACCTGTCTTGCAAAGGATAAATAGAAGCCCTTATCAACCCTGACACTTCTGTTTCAATCCCTTTCATAGGGATAAGCAGTAAATTTGGATTAATTAGTTGATTTGAGGAATAATAAAAAATCTGCTCCAGAAAATAATAGAGATACTGAACCATTTTGATAAACCTAGTCTAGTTCAGTGAGATTTTGCAACATAGTGAAACCAGTCATTGAAAGACACCCAAGGATAACATAATTGTGTCCCTATATGGACAAGTTTATATCAAGGTGAAATATGTTGGTATGCATTTGAAAAGGGAATCCTAAAGTGTTCCTTTTTAGCAGATCTCCTTTATATGCATTGTACACTTTAGAAGGTTTCATTATTTAATACATGCATATGCAAGGTGACTTGTAGCATACTTCAAACACCTTTAGTAACTTTCATAAATTTGCAAGCTTTTCAAACACACTGAGGTATTATTCCGTAATTTATCAATTTATGTGGTCCTATCATACCTAAAGACACAGCATATATAGTGTTAACCATAACTTTTGAAAACTTAATGGATTAAAATCAAATTTTACATGAGGTTTAACATTCAGAAAACCAAGATGAAGGTTGATTTTAATCACTTCCTGCAAAGTTTTATGATGTTATGGCCCAGTCAGCCTTAACTTTGTGCTCCATTTCTTTCACATAACTTTTTTTTAAAGGATTTCATGAAATGAAACCAAAACTTTGGTATGAGGTATTACATTAAGACGACATAGGTTAAGTTTGATTTTTGTTGTTTTTTTGGCAACATTTTACAGAGCTGTAGCCACTGTTTGATGAAATTTTGCACTTCCATTTTTGCTAGGTAACTATACTATGTTATAGTTAAAACCACATTTGGCATGGGGCTTGACATTAAGAAAACCTTGGACATATTTGATTTGCTCAGTTGGCAGCAAAATTTTGACTTTGAACTTTACACTTTAATTTACACGCAAGAGCTTTTAAAGGGTTTCATGGATTGAAACCACATTTGGCACAGGGCTTTACATTAAGAAGGCTTGGGTCAGGTTCCGTTTCAGCTACTTTTGGGCAATGGTATTATGACCCTTGCTTGACTTTTTTTTTCATTTCTCTTTCTGCTTATTAATTGTAGGGAATTTCATCGATTGAGATCAAATTTTGTATAACACTTTTTAATCACAAGACTAAGGCCAGGTTTGATTTTCACCATTTTTGGCTAAATTTTGTGGAGTTATAGTCCATCTTTGACATAGAAATATGTTTTTCAGTTTCCACTTGGTAAAATTTGAAAAAATTTATGGATTTAACCAAATTTGATGGGAGGCTTTACATTAATGAGGCCTGGGTCAAATTTGGTCTTAATCGGTTTCCAGTAATATTGTGCAGAGTTGTAGCCCCATTTTGACTTAAAACTTTGCCCTTCATTTGCATCATATTGCCATTGGACACTTGTATCATGTGGAGACATTTCAACTTTTAGCATATGCTGTAGTATCATTAATTTCATGGGGCTCAATTTTAGCAGTTGTGTGAAAATTACATTTTCATGGGTGCTTAAATTCATGGCTTTGCCTATCAAAGTTTGCATATTGGTAGATATTTAATTGTGTGGTTTAAGCTCTGCAGAACCCAAAATAAAGCAAAAGAGTTAAAATATGCTGACACAAACATTGGTAACTTTAATGTTTAAGTCCAAACTACCACATGTTAGAGCACAAATCAAAGATCTGACAAGTTCAATACTTACTGTATTTTTGTCCAAGCGAATAATGTGAGTGAAAGCCAGTAAAGCTAACAACACTGAAACAATACTTCCACCTCCTTGAGCACAAATTAAACACCAGTCATGATCAATCATTTACATCATGTATTATTCTTCTGAATGCTCAACATCAAAGGAAACCAACACCAATAAAGTGCGAAGATGCTAACTAAATTGAATGACTGGAATCACTCCCTTGTTTGTGCATGCCTCATGTGCAGACCAACTTTAACCACTAGACTTGACAATAAACAAAGAGTAAAAAGAAGAATTAAAATCACACTTCCACAACTGGTATGCTAAACAGGTTATGGAAGCCATCTCAAAATTGTTATTGGTGACAGTCATTGCACTGTATAAGTGAACCAGGCAAGGACAGCCTCTTTATTGTTCCTGCCACCTCATATGAATGGATTAATCCAACTCACCCTACAAGGATAAGCGAAAGATTGACCTAACTATCAGTGGCTCAGAGAAAGCTGGACTTGTTTAATTCAGGGGATTATTTACCTGGCAAGCATTTATATGTACATGTACCATGAGACTTGATTGATACGATGTTGATATAGCGGGTTTAGTCTGAAAATCAGTGAAGTGTGAGTTTTAATACTCTGCAGAGATTTGTGTATAAGCACGGTATTTCATTTAATAATAGTACTTCAAGTAGTAGTACTATACAGGCTTGCAGTTCTGTTGGATTAAAATACAGGAATAAAATGAAATGTGGTTTCAGGAGGATTTACGTATTTCAACAACAGGAACTGTTGTACTTGAGTGAAGGATCTATTTTGAATAAGCATTATTTTCTTATGCTGGTATATTTTTATTATTTCATTTTAGTATTAGTAATACTGTTACTGTTGTTTGAATCCATTATGCTTTTTCTCTCTTTCCTATCGTTAGTTATATCACATATCGATTGAAGGCAGCGAGTGAAAATTATACTCACCAGATACTTTATCAGTAATACTTTTTTCCAAGCATTAAAATTAAACGTGTAAAAGCTATATATTTTTTTACCATTATAGTATTGATGTTGATTTATAAAATACTGGTAGCTTTGTTAATATCTAACAAAGAAACACAGTAAGAAAATGGATGTGTGTGTGTGTGTCCTCATTGGATGTGGATTTTGATGGGTCTTTAGATTCATGGTTTGCGGTGACAATGAAAATTGGTCCCCCACAAAATGTTCTGATCCTACAGTAACTTTGTGTGTAAAAGTTGTGTTGTTGTGTAATGCTATAGACCAGACATTTGAGCCTCAGTTAAGGACTGCCTGCACAGTGTTTGAGTCCGAAGTCTTTTTTAAAATTGTTGGTATTGTTGGTGTTAACAATACTACCGGTACTTACTATACAAATGATGTCTTTCATTGAAGATAGTGAAAAGATCTTTCAGTACTAAAATTTTTTTTTGTTTGACCAAGGTGATAAAGTTCTGGGTTTTTTTGTTTGTAGTTGTCAATTTCTTTTCTGTTTTTTGTACTATATAGTTACATGTCAGTTCTAATTTTCATGTTTCCTTACTGTCATTTATATTAAAACTGTGTGATAAAGTTCTGAAGTAGATACAAAAGGCAATAAGTACAGAGAAACTAAAAACTAATCTTAATTAAGCTTCAGGCATATCATATGAAAAAATAAGGCGAATTTGCCGATTAGATTGAAATCAAATGCAGCACCTTTTCTTGTAAACGTTCACATAAAAAAATTTTCTGAAAAATTGTCTTACTTTACCCATGACAGTTACTAACATTAAGCTATATCACAGGACTGAAAGTGCAGACAAATTGTTGCATATATTCAGTAGATGAAACAAAAGTTAAATTAGTGCTTTCTAAATGCTTTAAATAATATTCATTATGATCACATTATGTAAACAGTTATTTAGCAGAGATTTTGAGGCTGTGGAATCTTTTATTTATATTTGTGTGTTGGGTGTGTATAAACTTATAGTTAAGACTACATCTTGCAGTGTAAACAAAGAGGACTTTAGCAAAGTCAGCACTCACTTATCCATCATTATGATAGTACATTTATTCTTCACTATAATACAGAAACGCAAATTATTTCCATTGTACTGGTAATTTATTTAAATTGTCTCATCATTTATCTAATCCTGTATTAATTATTGGATTTATTTTATATATTTATAAAGTGATGTCACATCAGTATACCAGCATAATATTTTGCATGCAGAAAACTCATTAACACATTTCTTGTAGTTAGCATAATATAAACCTATCTCATCCATAATGAGTACACTTTCTGTTTTTAGCATATTACTTGTAATGCGTCTAGAGTAATAGGACCTCACCTATAATCGGTACACTTTTTGTCAAGCGTACATTAGAAGGAAATAAGATGTAGCTCTAACGTTTCTAGTGAAAGTAGCATCTTCCTCCTCAAAGCTGTTTGTTAAAGTTTAAAGATTTTCAGCAATGTTTTGATAATCAGCTTGACGTGCATTTTTGGCCTTGTATAGTTCCAGGAACATCATTATCATGAGGGAAAACCATATTTTTATCGGTGTTAATGAGTTAAGATATATTCACCTAATGCAAAGAGAATTATTATATATTTCAACACTTCAGTTGAGCCTCTATTTAAATTTACAACATTTCATTACCATTAGTTAACACTTCAAGATTTTTTCTTTTCTTTTTCAGCATCCTAATATTCAGACATTGTTACTCTCCACAGCCAGTGAAAATGGAGGCCTTGTTATTCGTCCATTCTTTGAAAAAGGAACACTACGTGACTTGATATGCAAGTGCAAACCAAAAAATCCATATCTCAAGAAGTATGGCAATTCCAAATTACACAGTGATTTTGATGTATCTGTGATAAAGACTGTTGGTCGACAAATTCTGGAGACTTTGAATTGTTTGCATGATAAAGGATTACCTTATTGTGAGTTTCTTTGTGTCACACATTTTTGTTGTTTAAAACTTTTCAAGATAAAATTCTTATTTTGCATTCATAGTGTGCTGTAATGGTCATTGGTTTTGTTCTCTATCCATTCTTTTTCTTCCAAATCATATACACTTAAAGCACATTTGAAGCTTTATTAGTAATATTATTCAAATTTAGTATTGAAATACAGTGTTTAAATAGGCACCACAACGATTGGTGTGATGTCAAGTACTGGATTGGTCTGTTTATGTTACTGTCTGAGATCAGATACAGATTTAAGATGCAACTAATTGTCTACCTATCTATATATCTGTCTGTCTGTCTGTCCATACATCCATTCGTATTATTTATTGTACCATTCAACATGAATCAACCTAATTACCCAAGACCTACATAGCTACCTATTTAACATATCAGATACCAGCCTGTTGACTTATGAATGAATTAATGTCTTTCTGTCTGTCTGTCCAGTCAGAGACATCCACTCATCATATTATTCACTGTACCATTCAGCAAGAACCTACCTAGTTACCTAGGACCTGCTTGGCCATCTATCTAACAGCTAAGATACCAGACTGTTGACTTTTGAATGAATGAATCCATCCATCCATCCTAACTTCCTTCCTTTCTGTAAAATAATTGCACCATTCAACAAGAACCAGCCTAGCTATATAAGACCTACTTGTCTATCTGTTTATATCTATCCATCCATCCATCTGAAACATAATTTTTATACAATTTGCAATAATTATATATGTATCTGACATCAGAGAATTAGAAAAAATAACTCAGTTGCATCAGACTGGTCAAAATAAATTTACTTCTGCTTTGTTCATTAAATACCTAAAATGTGTCAAGTGTTTTTCATACTACATGATCATGTGTCATTTTTTTCTTATCTGTTAAAATTTTATAAAAGATGAGAGCAGTCGCTATGTTCAAATATACATCAAGCATCTTCTTTTCATTTTTCAAAGGACGTTATTTCCTGTTTTCATCATCATGTATCGCCTACAATTACAGTGGGAAGTTGAGGAATATTGATGGCAAAGAGGTCTAAGGTCATGGTTGCAGAGAGTAATCTTACATTTTAGTGCTGTCTGTTATTGCCATGGTTGAATTGTTTTCAGAGTTGACCTTGGGATATAAATATTACGGGGTGTAGAGGTCAACATATCAGTGGTCATGGTCACAGCAGTCAATTCTTAGACTTTTTTGGTATAAAGGGAAATTGCATTAGGTGTCAACAGCCAGATTCACCAGTGTACATGGCACATCCTTCTGGATGATTGATCCAGACATCTAAAGTCAGTGTCACATGGTGAATTGTACATTTCCTTTTCATGGTAAATTGTTAAGAGCCATATGAAGGTACTATGATGTATTGTTGTCAGATTTGTCACCTATTAGCTGAGGAATATGGTGGTTAAAAGATCAGAGGTCTTGATCACAGATGTTCAGTCATTTGTTATTATGCTGGTGTGATCTAGCAGGTGAGACAATAAATGGACTTTTTGTGGGGGGTTTTCTCGAAAGTATGGTAAAATTTTTTACATTAATCCTCTTTGCCTGATTTGTCCATCATTCATCATCCTACATTGTACAGTACGAATAAATTGGATAATGTTCCATTTTAAAAATTAAATATTTTCAAAGGAGAAAATCATATCATGTAAATTGCCAAATTTTATAATCAGGTGTACAGTGCTCATGACTACATAAAACTTTGACATCTCCTTTCATATGTCCATGATTCTTCATAATTATGACAATATAAAGCTTTGACATCTGTCAAATGTTCATAATTCTTAGATAATTATGAATAATTATGACCATAATGCTTTGACTTCTCATTTCTGATATCCATAATCCATAGATAATTATAAGATTTGACTTTATAAAGTTTGACAGCACCTTTCTGATATTCATAATTCTTTGATAATTATGATTGTTTGGCTGGTTTTATACATGTATGTGTAATTGTGTAAAAACCTTGACGTTAGCTCTTGAGCACTTCCTTCATGTTCTGACAAATGTTTGAACAAAGCAAACCATATATGATCCTAACAGTATACAAAGGCTTCCAATGACCTGCCATAGATTTCTTTAATACATTTTACTTTGAAGTCTTGTCAGAAACATAATTCAACTTATACATGTTTCTTTCCTTTTTAATTAGGTCATCTTCATGCAGGAAATGTTTTATTGGAAGGTAGGAATGCCTACTTGCTAGATATAGAAAACTGGCTCTTAGGTGTTCCATCTTACTACAGAAACTTTGTTGTGCAATTTAAAAAAATCAAGGTAAGTTGAGCAACATCTATTCACATTTCAAAATGTATACAGTAAAATACTGAAATCTATACACTTATTATCTATATTTGTGACTCATCCATATAATTTTTATCCATACCTTCATTTACCTGGGCAAAAGCTGTCTCTCAAAGAGCTTAGATAAACAATGGCTGTCTGTACAATACCGTACTAGTTTTTATAGAATTCAGAAAACTAGTCACTAGTTTGTAGAACCCCAATGCTTGATGTTATGTACAGATTGTTCTCACCTGCTGGATTTCTTACATTTATGTGGATTGTTTGAAATATTCAGATTTTGTTATGAATCATTGGTTTTTCTGACGGATTAATTTTATCCACATAATATCTTGCCAGATCAGCAGTTTTTATGGAGTACATTAAAGTTGATGCATTCTATTTTCAAATATTTATTTTCTTAAAAATGTTATTGAATAGATTTTAATATTGATGATATGTTCTGGTCTTTTACATGCAGTTTTCCTTCAAAACAATAATAACCATTATCTCCTGCCATCCACTGCTGAACAGTTCAGTATTGTGTACAGAGAGAATTGTGTAAATATATTAAGTCAGTGATAGGCAGTTAGTTAAATATGGGCAGAATCTTGCTTGAAGTTGAGATCACCCAAGATCTTGCTTTAGATTGAAATAAAACAAGGTGAATGCTTAAAAGTTTTCAAACCATGTTCTAAGATGTTCCAAATCAGTCAAGGGCCATAAGCTGTAAAGAAATATGTTAAAAGTCTGGTCATCTTTAAACTCTTGTGAACCCATATTGAGAAGAATTGTATCATCAGAATATAAAAAAAAACTGATTAAAATCAAACAAAACAAAAGTGAATATTAGAATGTTCACAAGGTAGTGAAATACCTTCTCACAACCATCAGGTCCATTTAGTATAAGATACAAAAGGTCTTATTGTTACACTAAGTTGCCATTATTGCATTGCATTATTTTTTTTAATTAGGAACCCATTAAGATGATTGTAAAGTTGTGACTCTGCTATAGTTGCAAACATCATGATGTCTTACAACCATGCAAATCATAGCAGAATAACCATTGCAAGGCATAGCAGAATAACCACCGGGGGCATTACAACCATGCAAAGCATAGCAGAATAACCACTGTGGTGCATTACAACCATGCATAGCATAGCAGAATAACCACTGTGGTGCATTACAACCATTGCAAAGCATAGCAGAATAACCACTGTGGTGCATTACAACCATGCAAAGCATAGCAGAATAACCACTGGTGCATTACAACCATTGCAAAGCATAGCAGAATAACAACTGTGATGCATTACAACCTTTGCAAAGCACAGCAGAATAACCACTGTGGTGCATTACAACCATTACAAAGCATAGCAGAATAACCACTGTGGTACATTACAACCATGCAAAGCATAGCAGAATAACCATTGTGGTGCATTATAACCATTGCAGAGCATAGCAGAATAACCACTGTGGTGCATTACAACCATTGCAAATAGCAGAATAACCACTATGGTGCATTATGACCATTGCAAAGCACAGCAGAATAACCACTGTGGTGTGTTACAACCATGCAGCAGTCATTGGAACCAATTGCAGATCAACTGTTCATTTTCAATGCACACTTTAATTTCCGTTTAAAAATTTTACTTGCTACATCTGTATAAGATGATGTAACTTTTTAATCACGAAAATAGGTACTAATATTAACTGATATCGGTGTTAGGTACTAATACTAACTGATATCGGTATTAGGTACTAATACTAACTGATATCGATGTTAGGTACTAATACTAACTGATATCGGTGTTAGGTACTAATACTAACTGATATCGGTGTTAGGTACTAATACTAAATGATATCGGTGTTAGGTACTAATACTAACTGATATCGGTGTTAGGTACTAATACTAACTGATATCGGTGTTAGGTACTAATACTAACTGACATCGGTGTTAGGTACTAATACTAACTGACATCAGTGTTGTTTTAAAAACTATATCTAAATTGAAAACTTGGCAAAATGAGATAATTTATATGAGCCTCATATATTTTTTAAAAAATTTATGTTATATTCAAAATCAGTGAATAATGTGTAAACAAGGATAATTGCCTAAATATGCGTTCTAATTTTTATTAGAGGTAGCAACTTGTGAGAAGAGAAACCAGTTGATGACATGGTATAAATTTATGCAATTAATAGTGTTTCAGTTGGTTTCTTGAACCAAACAAAAGTTGAGCATCTCAGTGACTAAGACAGTGAAATTCTTGATGCCATTTCATTAGTACGGACTTCTATATCTTTTGGCCAAAGACTGGTAAATTGTTAGAAATATATGAATTTGTTAGAAATGCCAGCTTTGTTTTTTTATTAAAGAGGTGATTGACCTAATGGGTGGTAGTGAGGATTTCATGCTGCGCAAAGAAGACCAATGACCATAACAAAATAATAATGCTTCAGTGGTGTGGGTGTACAAATAATCTGAAACTCTGAATGATAAGCTTAAAATGATTGAACATGTTGTTACTCTTTCGTACAAAGATTAGGATATGTGTAGTACCTTTCCTTTGTTCACATTACCATAAACTATCTTCATGGAAGTACAATTTCTTAAGTCATTGTTTCTATCTTTAATTTTTTTCCATATGGCATGTATAACCAAGACTGGGTAGAAAAACAAATGAAAGATGTGATTTCTTTGCATAACACAGGCCTGTAGTATGGGATTGTATTATGTTTAATTACTACACAGTTGCAAAGTACTTGTATAATCACATCATTAAAAACAAGATGAGCAAATGCAGATCATAAAGATCCTAATATTTTCATCTTATTGAATTCATTTATATCACCAGGTCCATTGTACACAATTCTTTCTATAGCTCATCATCATCATCATCATCATCATCTTCATTTTCATCTTTGGTGATAGTGATGGCACAAAAGTGAAAGGAGAAAATATCTGGAGATAATTTTCCCTTTAAAAAAAAAGCAATAGGCAACTAAAAAGTCTGAGACTCCTTCAGACTGCTTACCACTTCTATCTGGATTCATAGCTTGTCATAGCATGACTCCTTGATTTTGAATCCCCCTTATTATCATTTTCTATCACTAAATACAGCAGCAATCTAAACATCTTAAAGACACTGTTTCCTTGTTGCTTATAAATAAATTCTGCCTGCATATTACTGCTCAGTTATCACAATAATTACAAGACTGACTGTCTACAGCCATTGAGAACAGTGGGGGGCACTAGGTGACATCATAACATTAGATGATGATTGTACGATTCAGTAAGAAATGTGGAGGCAAATGACATTGTATATAGTAGAGTTTGTGAATCTGTTGCACCCAAGCTGTTGTATAATGGTTATAAAACACATGCAAGAGAGAGAGAGAGTGCAAGAGAGAAGCAATATTTCTTGTAACAAAGTACCTGGGCAAAATATCCATTATTCACACTATGAGCTACCAGTTTTCTCTACTTGAGTCAAACAGTGAATATTGACCTTAGTCCATTTTGCATAAATAATTAATCAGTTTCTTAATTGGTCACTTATTCATTTTTAATCAGTTTATTTGTTTACTTGAAATGTAGTTTGATGCTCCACACATTAAATGATGATTGCAGAGGAAACTGCTATCATCATCACCATCATTAACAAAATAATAGTAGTCCTGTCATCAGTAAGTCATACAGTAGTAGTAGTAGTATCAGCTGTTATAGTAGCATTAACTTATAATCCTAGTAGTAATAACTGTTATAGTCCTAGTAGTAGTAACTGTTATAGTCCTAGTAGTAATAACTGTTATAGTCCTAGTAGTAGTAACTGTTATAGTCCTAGTAGTAATAACTGTTATAGTCCTAGTAGTAGTAACTGTTACAGTCCTAGTAGTAATAACTGTTATAGTCCTAGTAGTAGTAACTTTTATAGTCCTAGTAGTAATAACTTATAGTCCTAGTAGTAGTAACTGTTACAGTCCTAATAGTAATAACTGTTATAGTCCTAGTAGTAATAACTGTTATAGTCCTAGTAGTAGTAACTGTTATAGTCCTAGTAGTAATAACTGTTATAGTCCTAGTAGTAGTAACTGTTACAGTCCTAGTAGTAATAACTGTTATAGTCCTAGTAATAGTAACTTTTATAGTCCTAGTAGTAATAACTTATAGTCCTAGTAGTAGTAACTGTTATAGTCCTAATAGTAATAATTTATAGTCCTAGTAGTAGTAACTGTTATAGTCATACTAGTAGTAGTAGGAGTAATCACAGTATTAGTAATAAAAGAAAACAATTATTGTATTAAGTTGTATTTTTATGGTGGAGAGAGATCATCTTCTCACCAGGTACAGGTGTCTTCAGAAAAATGGATGAATACAGCTAATATTTTTGTTGGCAGACAGAGAAATTACTGTATTATGCAGTTTGCCGGTGAGACCAATTGTTCTTCACTATGTTTTTCTCTGTTAGACATCAGAGCTGTTTGATGTGCATTGTTTTTCTGTATGTTTTTCTCTTTTAGACAACAGAGCTGTTTGATGTGTATTGTTTTGGGCAGCTGTTGTATGAAATGACGTTTGGGCAAGAGTTAGAAGCAGAATTTTGTGATAATTTCCCTCCCTCCTGCCCAGCAGAACTTAGTAAGTGTCTCCAGGTTTGGCAGTTATAATTTCTTTTAATTGTTTCTTGTGTTGGCATGAAGTTTTTTTCATGTTATAAATATACGTTAGATAACATCTGTGTGTTAGTAAGCTGCATTATAAAAGAAAATATGTTTTTACAGAAGTAATTACCTGTTACTATTGCCTTGCTTTCCATTCCTAAGATTTAATTACTCTTGTCGACATTAAAAAATTCAATTCTCCAATTGGATGGAACATTCCACAAAGTCAAGGATAGAAAGAACAAAGACCCGGTCTGACTCTAATGTCATAGACTCATGTGCATTAGCTGTCCTTTATTCTTGGTCGCCATTTGCATTTTAAACATGTTCAGATTCATTCTTGAAAAAACTTCCTGGCATTCAGTCTGTTCCTTCCTATTCTTAAAGTGATAATACCTTCAGTCGATTGTTAATTGAGCATTTGTACAAGTTCTTGTGAAATGTGAGGTATTTCTGTGCCATTTTTTATCTAGCAATGCTTTAATTCACATACCCTTCCTCTTCATAGGGCAAGTATAGTTATTCCTTTTGGCATGCAAATTTTATTGCTGTCTTTCATAAATATAAGTATTTTGGATGTTTCTGGAATTTTAGGGTAGGTATTGTCTTCCCCTTGATATCGATAATTTTTGTGACCTGTGTGTGTGTGTGTGTGTGTGTGTGTGTGTGTGTGTGTGTGTGTGTGTGTGTGTGTGTGTGTGTGTGTGTGTGTGTGTGTGTGTGTGTGTGTGTGTGAATTGAATAGACTTAATATAATGGTACATTAAATGATATGATGTAAGATGCTCTTATCACACCATTACTTACCATCAGTATTGTGTTTTTGGAAGTCTCAAACCATTTATTATAATGTCAGTTTTGTTTCTGATATCTCACACCATTCATTATCACCAATAAATGTCAGTGTGGGGAAGTGTGGTCAAAAGAAAGCTGTGATGTCCCCCTCAAAGCCTTTCATGCACTTATTGTGCATGCATGGATGGTGGATGGATATGTTTTGTTGTCTGTGGTCTGACGAGGTGAGGGACCTTGATGAGAGAAGGCACACATATAAAGGGAGGAAGAAAGGCCCATGTTCTTCCTCATCTTCTTGATCCCAGGAGGGTATGGGATTCTTTTCTGACGCCCTCAATCCCAGAAGTGTATGGGATCTGTCTCCTCCATGGAGAAGAGCACTCCTTGATGTTAGGTGGTATGGGATGTTTCTCTTTGGAGAAAAATTATAAGGCTCTAGGCTCCCTGACGGTTGATTTGAAGCAGGTAATGCTAGTTATGATTCAATCCAGGGTCTCTCCCAAGGCAAAAAAATTCACCTGAAGAGAATGAGTGTGCCCCTCAGTTAGGACACGAGCAGCTCTCTCTTCCCATAGGCCAGTGAAGGCAATGAGCAGATCACACCACCCTGATAGCAGAGACCATCAGTCGTGTTCAGTAAGTAAGACCAACATCACCAGTCCCTTGCATCAATTTCAGGCCATCAAAACCAGCCAGAAAGCCCCCTCATTCTGACTGTCTCTCTAAACCTTCTAATTCTTTCATCTTTGACAGTCCAAATAGCTCTCCCATTGAAGCCTCCCTCTCACCCATCTTCAGCTAGATGAAACAGTTGGAAGGGTCCAGAAAGAATGATATTGACTCCTTCTTGCCTAAGGAAAAGGGAGAGGTCCTAGGGACTCACTCCCTCTCCTGTCATGCATCCCTCTTACCTGCAACCCTGCTCATCTAATCCTCATTTCAGAAGTTTTGTTTGATGTCATGGAAGATATGTGGGTCCTTTCTGTTCTAAGGGAGGGCTAATGGCTTCATTTCCAGGAGTGCCCTCTTTCAAGGAACCCCATTCCTTTTTTACCAGACAAAATTGGTCCATATAAGGGAAGAAGTGCAGGCCTTTGTGGAAGGTTGCAGTAGGAATGATAGAAAACTACCAGTCTCCAGCCCCTACTTTCAGATTTTCTTGGTATCCAAAAAGGCAGAAAGATTTAGCAAGTTTTTTTTAGGAGGAACCTTTGAAGATGGAGTTTGCTGCCTTAGTCTTTGAATGCTGTAAGGCCCATCAAATGGGCAGTCTCCATTGACCCTTGGGATGCATATTTTCACATTCCAAGATTTTCTTCCAACAGGAAATATGTCTGATTTTGTCTGGACAGTTAGGGATTCAAATTTCAAGCCACAGTGGCCATCATGAAAATTTTATTGCTATTCCTCCTGAAGGGATGGTCATATCAACATGGGGTTTTCACTAAAAGACTTATTATGATATCTGGTTGGACCTAAATGAAAATGTTGCTAATATTCACTTGGCCACAGTGACAGGCATCATTAAAATCTTGTTATCACAGCTCTACAGAAAAACATTATATTTTCACAGAAGACTTCATATGATGTCCAGTTGTACCTGAACTGATCTGATGTCCAATGTGACCACCACAGCAGCCATCTTGAAAATTGCCACTCCTTCAGAATGGAAATTTATGTCTTGAAAATATTGTTCTCTTTATACATCTCCAAATTGATGGTTTAACTTGGTTTAACAGATAGACTTCTTATGATATCTAGTTGGTCCTAAATGAAAATGGTACAGTTGTACATCCATTATGGCTGCCATGATGACTGATTAAAAACATTTTGTTGTCACTACTGTTTCTGAATAGATATTCATTATGACATGGGCATTTTACTGAAAGATTTATAATGATGTCTACTTTGTCCTAAATGAAAATGGTGCCAAGTTGACATCAAATATGTGTATCACAGCAGCTAATTTGAAAATGTTATTATTGCTGAAGAATATCAGAGATTGTTTCAACACTCGAAAGTCAGTATAAAGGGCCTATATATTTTAATTTCATTTCTGTGTTTAATACTGTGAATTCACTATTATTCATGGATTTTGCACCTAGGTTGCTTGAAACAAAGACTGGATCAACAATAGTCACTTTGTGGAAGCAATTCACTAATTCACTGATTAAATACCAGCAAAGAGATATAATTTTTCACAAACCAAGAGAACTGATGCCTGCAAAGTTAGATGAATTTACAGTAACATGTACAGAATATGATTGTTTCTTACTTTTTAGACAATTTTGCCAATTTCTCTTTCTTTTTTTGCAGTTTGTTGTGAAATATTTGAGGTTAAATTTGGTGCTTAAGGTTTGTTAAATATAGACAGCAGGTTCAAGTTTGCATTAAAAGTTTTAGATGTATTCATTCACAGAAAACTGCATTTAAATTCCACTGTTGTACATTGATAACAAAAATTTCCTATCCCTTTTCATCAGATTTTAAAACAATATTTCAGTGTTCCTCAATTACCTGCCCAGTTTTGTACAAGTATGAAAATGGCAGGTGATTGAAGGTTTCAAATGATCTTAGTTGATATGAGAGATAGGTTCAACCAGTGGATCATAAAAATTGTGCTTAGATCAATAAAATTAATTCTAATTAATTGAGCTCTAATATATTTACAGAAAATTAAGACAATGATTTTACTCATACATCAGCTTTCTTTTAACTAATCTATCATGTAATTGCACTCGCAATGATGTTTGTTGCTACCATTAAGTTACACTGGCAAGTATCATGACTGGTCTTAAGGGAAAGTCAGCTGAGACAGTGACTGGTTTCTCTTGAAAGGTAGAGACCAAGTTCATAGTAATCACTATTACAGGGAGCAGTTAATAATTGAAATCACTAGTTGAATCATTCCAGCTGACAAACATGGCAGATGTTTGAAAGTCTGTGATATTTATTTATGTATCATTTGCATATTCATTAAGGTTGGATGATGGATCAAATAGGTTGGTACAAATTTATCTGCAGTAACTAAAGGTGGTTAGAGATTGAGGGGCAGAAATTAGGGGACAAATGTGCTTATTGTTATTACAATTTATAGCAGCAGAAGGTAGAGGGATTCAGTTTTTTTTGGTTACAGTTTATAGCAGCAGAAGGTAAAGGGATTCAGGTTTTTTTTTTTTGTTCTTGCAGTTAAAGTTTTATAATGTACTTTTATGGGGCGTGAGGCCAGAGTTTTTATTTGCTTTTAGAAGTCATAAATCATTTTATATGAACAAAATAAATGAAGAAAGGACATAGAGTGTTAACAGTCTATCTGTACATCTCTCATTAAACCAAGATTGACTTAGATTTCACTCTTTTGATGATGACTACAGCAGCTTTGACAAGGGTTTGTTTTGGTTGAAATTTTTCATTTACATTTATTTCCTAAACTCCTTGACTGATTCTTACTATACTTATCATAAAACATTATGAATCTAACACAATTCTGATATGTTGAACTTATGGACAAGGTCACAGTCATAAAAAAGTTTTTTAAAAGTGTTTGGTTAAAGTTTTTTCATTTGCTTATTTTCTTCATTCTTAAAATAAATCATTTTGCAGCAAAGCCAATTCAGTGGCATGGCTGCTAACTTCTTTGACTTTGGGGTCAAGGTCACAGTCATAAAAAAATTATGTTGAGGTTTTAGTTAGATGTTTCATTGCTTATTAGTTAACTCATGTAATCACCCTCTTACCATATAATACTTTCTGAGCATGAGTAAACATACTTATATGTGCAGCTGACATTGGCCACAGGGTATATTCTTACCCCTGATATTTGGTCCTTACATCATCATAACTTTAGAAAGTAAAGAGATCCCAACCCTTTAATGATATATACACTTGGCATGAGAAGACAAATTCAGATATGCAGCTAACATTGGCCCTTGGGTCTGTTCTTACCTTCTTTGACTTAACCATAAGGGCATAGATTCTGGGTAACACAGGTATATTTTACACACACTGAGATGCATATATTTCCCCATTCACCTACAACAAATATTTGCTGAATTTCTGTACAAATTGCCTTGTTGAATGTTAAATGTACCTCAAACAACAATTCATGCTTGGGTATATGAAAAAGCTGAAAGTAGCTCCTTTGGGTTGGTGGTTCTTATTGGGGTTTTCCTGTGGATTGGTGGTTCTTACGGGGGTTTTCCTGGATTCTTCCTCTACCAATTGTACCGGCCAAAATATATAGCCTATCATGTGGTAAGAAGTGGCATTAAACCCAAAACAGCAACAGCAAGCCATGCTGTCAGCATGGTTTTATGAAGCTAAACCCCTTTTATGAGAAAACGAAAAGTTCATTGCCAAACAAGATAGGATTTCCTTAGAAATTGTTAACAGTTTGGTGTTAATAAAATGTGAATGGTTGGTATATGTGCACAGATGAGCTGTGCATCTTCTGACAGCTCTTGTTTATAATTTCTGTTTGCATGGTTTTGGAAAAAAGGAATATTTTTGCCCATACTTGATTAAGGTTGTGGCCTACTTGTTTTTTCATAGAAGTATGATTGATTATTAGGTGTTTAAATTTATAGTTCTGTTGCAAGAACAAATCCACAAAATTAAGTACCTCGTAACAAATTGTGTATTGCCAGCATGATATAAAATTTACATCAAACATTGTTTCTCACCTGCCAATACCTAAAAGTTTTGTTATAAAAGGTAATACAATACTTAATCTGGCTTCCAAATTTTAAAAAATTCTCAAATGCAAACTCAAATTCAGCTTGAGATCCTGACTTCTGATTGAAATCAGTACTAGGTAATTTAGGTAATTTTACCAGAGTCAATTTGATGTAAGAATTTTCAGTTGACTTTATACACAGTATTTGTTGTCTTGCCTGCAATTGCATGGTGAGACAGGTATTGCATTGTGTCTACAGGAGTAACAGTGATGTCAGTATATGATTTGTGAGTCTGATACAGTATGGCTATATTAAACTAGTATGTACATGTGAGATTGTTCTACAGAACCCTTGTTATAGTCCAAGGCCTGGTCCGATTGGTGAGATTGTTCTACAGAACCCTTGTTATAGTCCCAGGCCTGGTCCAATTGGTGAGATTGTTCTACAGAACCCTTGTTATAGTCCCCGGCCTGGTCCGATTGGTGAGATTGTTCTACAGAACCCTTGTTATAGTCCAAGGCCTGGTCCGATTGGTGAGATTGTTCTACAGAACCCTTGTTATAGTCCAAGGCCTGGTCCGATTGGTGAGATTGTTCTACAGAACCCTTGTTAAGGCCTGGTCCGATTGGTGAGATTGTTCTACAGAACTCTTGTTATAGACCCTGGCCTGGTCCGATTGGTGAGATTGTTCTACAGAACCCTTGTTATAGTCCAAGGCATGGTCCGATTGGTGAGATTGTTCTACAGAACTCTTGTTATAGTCCCAGGCCTGGTCCGATTGGTGAGATTGTTCTACAGAACCCTTGTTATAGTCCAAGGCCTGGTCCGATTGGTGAGATAGTTCTACAGAACTCTTGTTATAGTCCCAGGCCTGGTCCGATTGGTGAGATTGTTCTACAGAAC
This sequence comes from Megalonaias nervosa, assembly GCA_016617855.1. Classification (NCBI taxonomy): domain Eukaryota; kingdom Metazoa; phylum Mollusca; class Bivalvia; order Unionida; family Unionidae; genus Megalonaias; species Megalonaias nervosa. Next base: position 68,615 of record JAECUM010007617.1, on the reverse strand, counting down.
TCTTGTTATAGTCCCAGGCCTGGTCCGATTGGTGAGATTGTTCTACAGAACCCTTGTTATAGTCCCAGGCCTGGTCTGATGCTTCAGACACAGCAGATACCAGATATGTCGTTCTTTCTCTTACTGTTGCATGCAGTATCAAGTAATGTAAATATCAAGGCATTATTTCTGCAAGGCGTATGCAATATAAATATCAAGGCTTTATTTCTGCAAGGTGTATGCAATGTAAATGTCAAGGCTTTATTTCTGCAAAGTGTATTTAACAATAAAATGTTTGTAACTTAAGTCAAATGCCTCTTATATGTCATAAGTGACAAGTGCAGAAGAGGTCAATATTTTGTTATGTTGAGGTTTTCAAAATTTACTTTCCTATATAATACCCTCATTTGAAAAGTGTTTTGCATATTGGATTTACCTTGTTCATCTATCTGTCTAATCCAGCTATCCATCCATGCTCATTAACAATCTAGTTCTTGCATGTTATTTACCATGTACAAATTTATGGTTTGTTTCACAACACTGTTTTGTGTACAGATATCTTTGCATTCAAGTTTTTCTAATATCAATGCACATTAAACGCCTTAATAAATGAACGTTTTTTAATTTCAGGGTCAGTTCTAGAGTCAATTCTTACAACGGAGGCATGTAAAAATGGACTTCCAAGTGTACAGAACTTACTCTTGCATCCGTAAGTAATTATCTTGAAAGTTGTGGTCAGGTATGTTTTAAACATGTCAGGTCTTGTCCATTTATACTTAACAGTATTAAAATTAAGTCCTGAACATGATTGTTGGGTCTCCTTTAATTTACAGATTACAGTAAAATCCTTGGTCTCACCTTAGCGTGTCAAAGAGCAGTTTAGCTGATGTAAACTGGTAGCATAATTCTTCAGGTTCTAGTTTCATCACCATTCTCAAACTGTCTCAAATTGAGATTTTACATTATCTTGCTTATGATACTTTAGACAATATTAATACATGTGTCAGAAGTACAGATGATAGAAAGGATACAAAATCACTTTCAGTTTTAAAATTTGCACATGGTGACCTTTTTATTCCTGGAAAAAAAGTTGAGAAACTCTTCAATTTTTAGGAAGTCCTCATAATTTCGACTGAGATGATGCAAGACTCCATTTAAGAAAATTCCAAACTTTAGTAGGCATATTTTTATGTATATGTAAATTAATATTAGCTATTGTGCAAGTCATGCAACTATTGCATCTTTTAACTGTCTTTTACACATTTTTGGACAAAACCTAGGCAAATGTATCTTTATATGCTTACTTGGCGTGTTTCTTTGTTTAGATGGTCAGAATAGATTTGTATGCCATTTATTGATTGTTTACAAGTTTTATCAGTATTTTGTATTTTTTGGGACTTGACCTATTATGGCTGTGTGTGTGTGTGTGTGTGTGTGTGTGTGTGTGTGTGTGTGTGTGTGTGTGTGTGTGTGTGTGTGTGTGTGTGTGTGTGTGTGTGTGTGTGTAATATATGTTTCACTGACACAAATATAGATTTTGAATGTTATACAACGTTTTTATTTTACAGATTATTTCTTGAGAAGTGGCTGATTTTTAAAGTTATAAAATGGAAAAGGTCATTTTTTCTCTCTGGGAGAAAAATACTTACTGGTGTTTTCTAAGGTTATTGCCAAATCTACTATTTTATTTTAGTGTAGAACTGAAGGTAGCAAAGTGATTATTTTGGAGATATTTGATTTCTGTTAATAGTTTTTAAATTAGTATTGAAGTTGTTTTTGTGAGAATGGTTGTAAGGTACGTTGGATCTATTACAAAACTAAGAGTATTTGGCATCCAGTATTTATATGTCCATCCAAAGGCAGAGCGTCTAATGTAATGTCACCATCTGTCTGTCTATACATTCATCCATGTTTTACCTATTTTTGATTCCATACAATAACTTGAGTTTTCCTAAATCTGCTTTACCAAACTGTGTGGATGGCTTGCACCTGGACTAAAAAAGAAGCCAATTGATTTGGGGTCTAAAGGTCTAAGGCCAAAGGTATCATAACTAAACAAGAAAAATGGTTTTTAGGAATTAATCTGGACCAGACTTTGTCAGTGGACTTTGATTAAGTAAGTATCCTATATATTTTTGGGACAAAAGGTCATCAGCAATGTGACTGAAAGAGCAAAAGATGGTTAAACTTTCAGATACATTACCAGATCACTTTAACATGTTAATGTTAGGAATTAGTTCTGCTACCTCCAGAATCCTGCCCTCCCATTGACTTGAAAAAGTCTTCTTGTCTATACTTTGTATAGACAAAGTGAAGTAACTCTTCGAATATTACCTCCCCTTAATCCACTGGTGGCACTCCATATTCCAAATATATCCAGTTTTTATTTTTGCAAGATGTGTTGGCCAATGTTCTTCAAATCAGTTCAAGGCAAATAGAAAAAGCCAAATCAAAAATCAAGCAAACAAGACGTTTTAAGTTTACACCCCACCCCCTGACTCATTATCTAGTTTAACTGGGAATACAGGAATGCATCCCCATCCACTCATTAAATTACCTCATATGGAGGAAAATATTGCAGCTGAACACCAACAGAGATCTTCAATCAAGGACATCAATGTGATTCAAAAAGATCTGTCAAGTGAATATGACGAAGTTACATTGTTTAAGTCTAGGCATCCAGCTGGGTAGAAGTCCGTGTCCCTGCCCAGGAATGATATAGGTGACAAAAGCCAGCACATGGGAGTGTTTTAAAATTCCAACATCCAACCATTTTTGTTATGGTGATTTATTTGCTGCCTTAGCTGTCAATCCACCAATCTTAAGTTGTGGAGAGGAGCTCAGTAGCTAGATGGTCCTCCACTGTGAAGTATACGAGCGGAAAGGTCACTTTTTTTTGTGACTGAAGTTGTGCGAATAATGTCACACCACTCTCAACCTGCATTCCCCTGCTGACTAATTTCTTTCTTTTCTCTTTGAAAGCAAGAAGCCAGCAATGTTAAGACTTAAGGGATATCACTCCTTGATTTCTAACATATTCAGACATCATAAGCAGTTTGACATTGGTCACAACAGAGATCTTTCAGACTTGCTGTCTAACTTAGATCAAACCTGACCTTGCTCGCTGATCCTGTTCCCAAAGTGGAATGCATTTTGATATGGCTTAACTCTTCAAAGTTTGAACCTTTGTCCACTGTCCTGGTAGAACAACTCTCATACAAGACGCGCTTCCTGATAGCCTTGGCTTTGACATTGAAGATAAGCATGCTCCATGTTTCATTTATGGATTAAAACTATCTAGTTTTGTTCTGATGGTTTCGTCTTTTTAATGACACAGCATGTTTCATTGCTAAGAACAAGCTTCCAGCTACTGGCAACAAGAAAATAATTGTATGACCCCTCTTGCGATTGATGGATCCTTCAAGAGAGGGAGGGTTACAGGACCCAGTATGTGCTCTCTGAAACTGTCTGAAGTGCTCTGTCTATCTGGTCCAGGTACCAGAGGCTTTTCCTCCCGCTCAAGCCAGGAAAATAACAGCAAGAGTTATCTTCCTGGCTAAAAGGAGTCATCCAGTCAGCATACTGTTATCTCACAGGAGCAGGTACATCTGATGAAGATTTCAGCTCATGAAATATGAGCTATTTGTGCAAGCCTTGCCTTTCAATGCATTGTCTCAAGTAAAGACATAATGAAATCAGTTGGTTGGCATGCCCAATCCACTCTTTCCACTTTCTGTTTGTTTGACATGGTTTCACAAAACAAAGTTGAATCTAATTGATACTTTGCTTGCCTCCAGGGCAGTCATCAGACCATGCTACTTCTGACACAACCACATTCTCAGGTGGGATCAGTGAACTTCTGCAGGATTCACCCAAGAAAACATTTTTTTTTTTATTATTTGTCCAGTGTGGGAGCCTGTTGGGTATTTCCTTGCACATGTATATTCACTTATATTCGATTATGTCAACTGTCGTTAGGAGATTTTCCCCTTTGAAAGGAGAGGTTAGATGCTCAGCATTTCCTCTTTCTCAGAACTATTCCCCTAATGTTAATGTGATTGGGTGATGTTGATGGATTAAGTAGTAAATTATGTTTCTCTGAAAATATTTGCTCAATCACATTATTATAAATCCTTCCCACCCCTCCCTGCAATGCTAGCATAACAGACAGTGGTCAAGTTATTTTTGTACATGGAATACCACTTAGTGGGATAAGGGGAGGTAACCTTTCAGATTTACTTCCGATCGTGTATACAGCTGGTTGATAAGGAGACTTTTACAAGTCTGGAGGAAGGCTGGATTCCATTTACAGCAGAAGTAGTTACTAACATTAAAATGTTAATGTAATTGAGTAAGTATTTTTGGAGATATATTTTACAGTATAAAATTTCCCATCTGTGCAATGACTTGAGTAGTTCATCACAGGCCTGTGCTAACTTGCTAACTTTAGCTATATATGAGGCATATAGATATAGATATATATATATATATATATATATATATATATGTGTGTGTGTGTGTGTGTTAATCTTCTGATACACACACACACATATATATATGTATATGTATCTTATGTTACATATTATTATTATTATCATACAGGTTATTTTCTGATGTGGCTCTGTCCCCTACTGATAAGCCACAGGTAAAGATTCCCAGTAAACTTAAAGAGGCTCTGAAAGCAGCTAAAGAGGAATTTGAAAAACAGCTGAGAGAGGAACAGAAATTGGTACTTAAATTTCCATTGTTACATAAATAGTTGCCTCCTTGTTTATTTCTTCTATTCCTTACTTCCTGTCTTTTATCTTCTTATCACTCTTTCATATATGCATACAGTCAAAAAGAAACATTACAAATTACTTTTAGTGGATATGATATATCATTATTGGACATTAATGCATACTAGTATCTTTGGATTTATTTATATTTTGTTGTATTTTATTTGTTTACCTCTTTTGCCCAAAAGATAATGTTTTCATTATTGCCACAAGAACACTTTATTTTGTACTCAAATACATGAATATGGCTTTGATAAAAATGGTCCTGTTTTCTAATCTCATTGAACCAGTGCTTTTGCCTGGCACAGTAAGATGCTGGCCATATTAGGGTCTAATAAAGTAAAAATGTTTTATCTTGTAATCACAGAATTAGGCTTTGCCAAAATGTGGAATAGTGATTTGATTCACCAGTGTGAAGTAGTGATGTAAGAAGTCATTATAATGAGATGGCATCATGTAAAGTGTAAACAGTTTCATCATGTTTTTGAATAATGGCATCAATTTACAAAGTGATGTTGAATTATAGTAGAATTTTTACTTGAATCATGGAAGAAAGATAAAATTTGATATAGTTTGATGTATCTCTCTAGTTTCACTTCTACAAAGTTGGGTCTAAGTACCTTCTTTTGGCCACAGCAGTCTCGAAGTACCTTAGCAGCAATCATTAAAGCAAATTACCAGACCATCATATTGTGGAGATCTCAGAGTCATGCAAGATGTCTGCAAGATTGAATGAGACTCCCTTTTATTTTAGTAATTATTTTTAAATGGGTCCTTCAGATTTGTGGTTTTAGGTAAGTGCAAAAGTCATAAAACGTAGTAACTCATGAATTAAAGTGAACCACAACATACCTGACATGTATTATTGTTGTTAACATCATCAGGGGGACAATATGTAGATCTCTTGTGCATATCACACACACATGTATTTAACATATTTGTATACTACAAGAACTCTACAAGACAGAAGGATGTAGTTATATTGGAGACATGCCAACATGGTCCTTTATTGTAGTTATATTGGATACATGCCAACATGGTCCTTTATTGTAGTTATATTGGATACATGCCAACATGGTCCTTTATTGTAGTCATATTGGATACATGCCAACATGGTCCTTTATTGTAGTTATATTGGATACATGGCAACATGGTCCTTTATTGTAGTCATATTGGATACATGCCAACATGGTCCTTTATTGTAGTTATATTGGATACATGCCAACATGGTCCTTTATTGTAGTCATATTGGATACATGCCAACATGGTCCTTTATTGTAGTTATATTGGATACATGCCAACATGGTCCTTTATTGTAGTTATATTGGATACATGCCAACATGGTCCTTTATTGTAGTCATATTGGATACATGCCAACATGGTCCTTTATTGTAGTCATATTGGGTACATGCCAACATGGTCCTTTATTGTAGTTATATTGGATACATGCCAACATGGTCCTTTATTGTAGTCATATTGGATACATGCCAACATGGTCCTTTATTGTGGTTATATTGGATACATGCCAACATGGTCCTTTGTCTTGTATTGGATCTGAATATATATGCATTCTACATTTAAATGAGATATAAATAATAACCTAGCATGAGTACTGATAACAAAATCAAAATTTTAGAAGTAGATTTTATAAATGAACTTGAGCCATGGCTATGGTGTATATTTATAGTCATTGACTGTCTTCAATTTTAGTGTAGCGAGCAGTTGGTGTTCTTTTTCTTCTTCATTTTGAATCACCCTTCCAGTTTTAAAAGTTGAAAATTTGGTTTTTTGAAATTTTTGTCTGGATTTTAGAAAAGCATTATTTAGTGTGCATTTACAGGAAAATGATGATATAGTCAAACCAGCGACAACAACCACCTGCATGTAAACCATCCATATATAATAATAGATTTAATAGATCGCATTTATATATTAATCAAATACAAATTAACCTGCATATTAAGATCCTGTTAATGATGATTTCACTTTTCTGGCTTCTAATTCATATACACAGAATTGACAGTATGGTCAATAGTGTTTATGGTCTAGTCTGTATAAAGTTCTTATGAACTATAGTCCCTGATAATTAGCATAATTAACTAATTCAAAATACAGAAAAACCAAGATTTAACTACTTTATAAATAGCCTTCTCTATAGTTTGGTAAGATACAGTAAGATCTGTGTTTAGTAGACACCAAAGGGACTGAGTCACTCTGTCTGCTGTGAACAGGTACACTTATTCAGGACTAACACAGTAAGACTAAAATTACAAGAACAAAACTATGAAAATCTGGTCATTTTGGAAGGATGTTTGTCAAAATCAGGGTATGCTAGGACAGGTTCTGTTGAATAAGCAATACAGAGCAATCTTACTTACATTTCATCTGTTTTCAGCTGTACAAGAAGAAGAAGATCTCGAGGGTAAAAGAATATCACATGTCTGCAGATGAGAAAAACAGGAGGAGAAAATCCAAAAAGGTTTCAAGTTTTTACAGTTTTAATAACGTTAATATATTACATGCAGTTATTGGATTTCTGTGAATTTTCCTAATGCTAGTGTTATGTATATTTCATAGCTGCCAACTGTCCTGTTTTTTTCCGTATTTGTCCCGTATTTTGGACCTGCATATGGGTGTACGTTTTTTTTGTTCAAAATCAGTTTTTTCAATTAAAAAATTTTTTAAAAAAAATTCCTTGCAAATTTCCATTTTGACCGTAACCCGGTTCCATTCTTAAAGTAAATGTGTTGCATGTATAAAACACTATTGGTCCATTCGAAATCGAGGCTGCCATACCAAATTTTAACCACCTTCTGCCGCCATATTGGATTGCGCATAGTGTCTGCTGCTGTCACTGTATCTCGTCTTCATGATGTCAAAAAGAAAAGCAGATTTCAGAATTTTCTCCAGCAAAGAAAAGAAAACAGAATTGGAAGGACAACTATGCCATCATCTTTAAATTTGTGAAACCATCTCGTAAAGGAGAAAACTTTGCATTTTGCAAATTGTGCAATTGTGATTTCGCTATTGGGCATGGAGGCGCCCATGACATAAAACAGCATGAAAAAGCTAATAAACATTAACTTGCTGTTTCATCATCAACAACACAGCCTGAACTGAAGTTTATACATACCAGAGAGAACCTTGACGTAATTAGTTTGGAAGTTCTTTTTACTAAATTTCTTATAGAAAGGAACCTTCCTCTTTCAGTTGCTAGTGATGCTGGCGATTTATGTCACACACTTTTTCCAGACAGCAACATCGCCAAGGATTACTCATGTGCTAGAACGAAAACAGTGGCTATCATTAATGACCTGGCATCAGACAACCATAACTACATTGTGAAAAGACGGAAAGGTGCGTAGTTTTAGACCTTCTACAATCTTATTTTAACTGTGAACATTGTGACAAGTTTATTTTTGATTGCCAGAACGTTTGCAGGGTTTTCTTTCTCCCCCCTTGCATGAAATTAGTATTTTTTCTCTACATTTCTTTCTGTGCTGTATTGTTTTGATACACTGTTCAACCTAAAATGTGCATAAACTCAACTTTCCTGTCTGAGGAGGTCAATGATACTTTGTATAAAAGCTTTGGAAGCCTTAAGCACCAGGGATCGAGAGAAGTTTTTCAGTGCTGTGAAGAGGTGTTTCATCGATTCTTGCACCTATATGCAGAAGAAATTCCCCTTAAAGGATGAGGTTCTGACACATGCCCGAGTTGCAAATATTAGCTCAAGGTTAAAGGTCTCTTTTGCATACATCAGATTCTTTCTCAAGAAATTTTCCATGTTACTGCTGAAAAAAGATGGTGAATCTTCTTCTGTTGCTCAGGACAAGCTTAGAGCACAGTTTGCCTCATACCAGATCAGCTCCCTGACTGAAACAATACTCTCCTGCGATAGTGTTGATGGAGTGTGGATTCTGATGTCAAAGATGATCGTCTGAGTTATTTTATGTTAGGACTTCATTCTTTACCACACTCTAATGCTGATCGTGAGAGGATTTTTAGTTCAGTAAAAACAAAATCACACACAATTCAGATCATCCATGAAAGATGGTACATTGGAATCAATAATGATTGAAAAGACAAGGTGTGGAAGAGGCTCATATAAACATCCTGTGTCAGATGACTTACTAAGAAGGTGCAACACATGCATCTTTGACATTAAATAGTTAAGTAACTTACTGACCTACTTTAGTGATGGATGTAGATGTTGTAAAATAGTTTTATATGCAGTAAAATTTTAAAAATCAGTATTTCTTCCTGAAAATCAGTATTTTTGGCATAAGCAGTCAGTATTTTTGTAGTCTGGGGTTGGCAGCTATGATATTTAATTTAATTGTTTGTTTGTTAGCTTTAAAAAAATTTTTTTTTTTTCATTACATGCTATTGTAATGTAACATTGTATGCTGAACTTGACCATGTCGAAAACTGAGTTCATTTCTGCTTGACCTGCTTGATTTTTTAAAAATTTTTTATTTCATTTTATGTCAACAACTAATACATAGCTAAATTATTCTCTATATTTATGGGCTTCATATCAGGATCTTTATTAATAGAAGAAGTAAATAGGTTTATTTGGGTCAGGGTTTTGGACTTTCCTAAGTGATTGTTACAGGTTATGGTTTCAATTTCATAAACATCAGGATCATTCTAGAAGGTTATTTTCCATTAGGTAATGATTTTGTTTAGAAAATGCTAATTGTGACCTGAGGTCAAGTAGAGAACTATATAATCTTGTGATTGTGAGGATTTGGTCATTTGTGCCTTAACATCTAGCACTTTTGAGTTGTATTATATGTTTTGACCAGGAGTTTTGGGCTGGAATCTTTTTTGTTCAAATTATTGAATTCAAGTGATTTTTTTCTCTGGAAATACAAAAGTGCTGTGATAAAATTATTGGATAAAGACATTCACTGGAATCTATACTGAATTCAAACCTGGAACTGTATTACTGTGATTCAACAAAAGAATGTTGACACATCAGCACTTCATAAGCTATAACAGACATATCATCACCTTCAGTTTTGGTTTTCTTCGGGGCTTGTACTGAGTTTTATTCAGGACTTTAAATTGTTAGGACTTGTGTCTGTAATTCTTGGGTTATTTTGGGATTTAATTTGCAATACTGTAAGTTCTTGTTTTCTCATTTTCATTTTGTATTCTAGGGAAATAAATGTATTTGTTAAATTTTACAAAGCTTATTGTCTTTTACTTTTTTCTGTTACTTATTTTAAGAGCATAGACTCTAACACTAGACCCAAGTCCAAGGAAGTCTACAATAACAAAAAAACATGATTCCAGTCTGGGTACTTTAATCATCTTATGACAACATGAATATTATTCTTTTTCCTTGGACTCGGAGCAGTTCCCATATGTCCCTTGAGTGCTTAGTAGTTTCATCATTCAAGTCATTTTTTTTTTCATCTCTGCAATCATTTCGATCATTTTCTTGTGATATATTTACTTTCTTCTCACTGGTCCTTGCATAAATTTTTTTCATCTGTGTCCTTTTTATTTGAATTTGAGGATTTTGAGTACCACACTACTGAAGCAGTGCTTTGTTTTTATCCTTCTCTTAGTAACCAGTGTTGTGGTAAGCACTCACTTCTTGCTCTGGTTCCTTGTTAATTTTGCTTATTTCCTTGCAGCATTCAGTATGCCTAAAGTTAGGGGTAAATATATTCATAGAAAGGCTGTATAGGACACACCCCACCGGTTTAGCTTGTACTGCATGTGAGCACACAGACTGTTGTCATTTGTGTTGCATTTGGCCTGTTGAGGTATGGGATTTAGTGGAAACTCATCTTGCCTATAGGGTTGAGAAGAAGGACCTGCTTCTTCCTCTTTATCACTGGGAGATTTCCTCCCCCCCCCATTCCCCCATTCCTTGAGGGGTCTAAGACACTTCCCCATTTCTTGAAGTGGCTCTTTCCCAGATATGAAAATTGCCCAAGTCAGCATCCTCAATGTTCCAGTAGGTGCCAGATTGAACCTTTTTTCAGAGGTTTGGTTAAATCTAACAAACATTAAGTGGGTCTGTTCAACAATAAAAGTAGTTACCATCTTCACTTTTGAGGCCCTCAGCACCTTTGAAGGAACCCCATTTGGTTCTACTAATCCTAGCTGGTGTCTCTACAGGAAGATGTTTACACCCTTCTGAGGAAGGGCACAGTTGACAAACATCCAAAGGTGTGGATTTTATTCCAGGATCTTCCTATTGTTAATAAATTTGGGAAAGTTTTGACTCATTACTGATCATTCCCAGACTAAGAGGATTCTTTTGGAAGAGCCTTTCAAGATGGAGACATAACCTCCATCAGGAATGCTATCAGGCTGAATGACTGAGCTTCTCCATACATCTCTAGAATGCCTACCTTCAGATCCCCATCTTTCCAGCCCTCATTCATGTAGTTTTGTTTGGGACAAAAGTGCTTTCAGTTTCAAGTTTTTCTTTTTGATCTAGCTTCTGTTTCCAGAGCTTTCAGCATGGTGATGGATGTAATAGTAGCTTATTAGAGGTCCTTAGGGATCCTTATCCACAAGTTGATACTCTGTGTTCTCTTATGTGTTCTGGAGGATCTGTCTTGCTGTTGGAAGACAGTGACATATTTAGGTCTAATCCCCATCCAGAAAAGTGAGATCTGATCCCTTCTCAGAATTTCATTTTTATGTGCTGATGAATTTTCTCACCTGTCAAGGGACAATCTTTGTTCCTTCTAACAGAATCTCACAAATACTTTGTCTCATAACAAGTCAGGAGACAAGAAGACTTTCAATGTCTTCTTGCCTCTGCCTTTCTTTCCAGGGGATGCTGAACATGGCAGCAGACTTAGTTACCCTAGGAAGGCTTCATATGTAGCCTATCCAGCTCATGCTTCATGGAAACTGGAGACCTCACAATAACCCTAGGTCTGCCTAGATCCTTTTAGAATCCAGTTATATCACGATGCAAGTTGTTAAAAATCAATACAGGTTATGACTTGAATTCCTGTACATGCACTCCTTCTTTTTCACTAAAGACTCACATTTAGGCTGGGGTTCTCAACTAAAGCACAAGGGGGTTGTCTGCAGAGTCGGTGATCATGGGAAGAATATTCACTTCACATCAACAATCATGAAGGTCGGGAGTTTGGGCACAGTCAAATTGTAAACAGCAACAGACCCCCCACTTCCTGATGCAGTTCAAGAAAGGGGATAGAAATCAAGGTATCTTCATCCCCCAAGTCTCCCAATAGTCATTGATGGAGGTGTATCACCCCTTGTTTAGACAGCCCAATTGACATAAGTCTCCTTGCATGCCTAAATATGGCTTTCAGGTTTGCAACTTTGAGTGCATTGGATTTTTGCCAAATCTTAATGATTTGTATCACCATTCTTTCATGTGGTACTCTGGGTGCTGAGCAGTCAGTCTAGCCAGCTGACTGGTCACAGCTATTGGCTAGTATCTGGTATTTCACTGAGCCATGAAGCATACTACCATAAGTTCTAGGGCAGGTGGAAACATGTGGTCAACAGCATTAGCCCTTTGAATGAGTCAGTCCTACAGTTGTCTGACTTTCTTCTGTGGCTTTCTGAGAAGAAAGAGTTATCTTCAATTGCTATCCAATACTTGCATATTATAGTGGAGGAGATGTTGATCATGAAATAGATCCATCAGACCTGCAAGCCAATTTTGACTTTAATAGGCCAGTATCTCACACCCAGTGTCCTAAATAGAATCTTTCATGAGTTCATCTCAGATTACTTGTAGCCTCACTGAAGCTGCTGTCATACAAGACATGCTTTCTGATAGCTTTATTTTAAGCACACAGAGTGAGCAAGTTGCATGACTTTTCAGTAGACCAAAACTATCTCCAGTTCAGACTGAATGATTTCATAGTCATATTGATGCAACCAGTTATTGTAGCTAAGAATAGGTGGCCCTCAGGATGCAGTTAAAGAGTGGTCATTTGCTTTCTGTCTGTCTTGCTTTCATTGATATGCCAGAAGAGGTGGCAATGCAAGACCCTGTCCATGCGCTCAAGCATTGCTTCAAGCACATGAGCAATAGATTTGGGACTTTTTTCTTCCAGTAAATTCCCATGAAAGTGGATATAAAACGATAAACCCACAAAACCTATGCATCATTGCTGGAGTGGGTAATGTGTCCAGTGTTCTCTAAATTCTCGAAGATCATATATGCCTCATGAAGCTTTTAGCTCATGAAATTTGAGCAGTCTCAATATTATTAGAACATAACATATCTGAGACACATTAGATGCTCTTTGCTGGTAGGCACAGTCATCCTGCTGAAGTTTTATCTCTGATCTGGCTTTGCAGAGACAAAAATGGAATCTGGTGGATCTAGTGGCTGTGGCACAACCTTTTCATATGCATGGGTTTAGTGCATTTGTTAGATTTGCCCAGAATTTGTATCAGTAAGAAGAATTCTTAATTTTCTTCTTATTCATGTATGATTGCCACTGGTTATGTGCCCATCAGTTGTGCTGCTCTTATGTTAGAAAACTGGATTATCCTTTATATTGGGAATTCAGCCATTCTTCCCTCAAAGGGAATCATGGTAATGGTAGGATGTTCAGCATTTTCCTATTCCTGATACCTTTTTCTCCTAATATTAATGTACTTGGGTAGTGTATACTAAGGAGAGAGCAAAATTTGTAGTGGATTGTGTTTCACTGAGAGTACTTACCAGATCACATTACTGTAACACCCTCCCACACCGCCCTGAAAATGCAAGCATGCATATTAAGGTGTCGCTCAGTTTGAAATTGATTAAACAACTGTAGTCACCCAGTGATGGTAAAGGGAGATGAGCTGGGAAGTTTCTTCCCTTTGTCTGTATGGTATATAGATGGGAAAGAAAACAGTTTTTTCAGCTTCATGCAGTTTCTGGATTTTGTAGGTAGTGATGCTTCTCTCCTAATGTTAATGTTAATCTAATTGAGTAAGTCTTCTCAGAGAAACATAATTTGCAAAAAAAAAGTTCTTTTAGCTGGGCTAACCAGCAGTACAGCTATACTCCCTGTTCCTCATTACCATGTGCATGTTCACAGTTTGCAGTCAAGGTGCATGGAGTGAACAGTCTGTGATATTGTACATGGCTGTCATAAAGCCATTCATGATTATTAACTGTATTTTTGAGGACCAAATATTGTATGTTCCAGGAAAGGAAGAAACGTTTACTTTTGATACTGTTTTCGTCTTTAAGTCATTTTTTTACTTTATACGTCGAGAACCAAGTCTTGTGAGGCAGTCTTTCAATCTCATGAAACAAAAGGTTGGACTGTTTGAACACTTTGTTTTCTTCAAAGTTTTATGCAAGTTTAAAACATTTTGATCACATCAATTTCAGTGGATACTAAATTTTGATGTGATTCATTTTCTGAGATTGCTAAATTACTCAAATTCTTTAGTAGGACATCGTATGCACTTTTTCTTTTGACTTTGATATTTTTCCACAAAAATACAACTCATGGAAACAAATATTTCAAAAGCTTATTGAAACTTTTACTTTAAAGAGAAAAATCAGGCTCTCAATTCATTGTAAAACTTAACCAAGCAGGCATATTTGAGTCAAAAGGTGGGGTGATAGGTAAATGTCATGTATAAATACATACTCTTTTTTTTAAGTTTGAGATTAACACAAACCAGTAGATACTACACCAGTTAGTATGAACAGTCACTGTCAGTGCTGCCTTACATACTGATTGCCTGGGGCTCATCCAGTAAATTCAGACTTGGAAAAACAATTTTCCAAGATTGATTTTAGGATCTGTTTCAAATAAATTCATAAATTTAAAACAAAATGCATTTGATCTATTTTGCAGAAGGCACTAGAAAATAGTGAACAGGACTCCAAGCGCAATTCTGAGCAGTTGTCAGAAACAAACAATTCAACTCAGTCAACAGGTGCTGCTGCAAGTAAAGGTAAAAAAAAATCATATCAATGCCTGGTTATATTTAGCACTTCTGGCCCAGTATTCTTCATACTTTGGGAGCTCAAAATACAATTCAACCAAACAACCTCAGAGTCCAGTAAAGTGTTATAGTAAATCACAATCATTGAAATTTAGCATGTAATGATAAATACCAGAAGAGTAGAAATTCCACAAAATTTGATAATTGTAACACAGTTTTGAGTAAAGTTACCAAATGTCAGATTTTCATATTTTGAGCTTGAATTTCAAGCTTTGTGCTGTAGAAAATTTGTAAGAATACAAGGCCAGTGTAGGTTTTGATACAGAGCATCATGCCCCTATGCATGAAGTTGCATTCCCACATCAGTGTAATTCATTTTGCAGTACATGCATGCTGACCCCAACATTGTTATAAACCAGAAACTTCCTGTAGTCCAAGTATTGCCTGCATTAATACATTATGCACACATGGACAGGTTGAACTGGTAAAAAGCATATTTGGTGATGTAGGAGGCATGGTATTTCACTTACGAATAAAATATTGTTCCTTTTGCACAACAAGGAATCCGCACTTGTATATATCAGGAACCCACCCATATCATATTACCGTATATTGGTATGCATTAACATATTATTTATTTTGTAGATAATAGTTTATTTCTAAAGAAAATATGTTTTATTATTTTGGATGGGTTTTGATAACATATATGGAGAAATTTCCAGGATAAACAAAGTAAATCTACAATTAACTTAATTAGTTCTATTTACATGACCTGTAGGTAAGCTTCTAAAAAATTTCTCTTGTTTCACAAATTCTGATTCCATTCAGTAAATGAGGGACTTCATAGAGGCAAACCAAAATTTGATTTTTGGAATTTCAGAAGATTTAGTTTTGGTTTCATTGTCACCTATTTGCTTTGTAATAACTGTAAATTAAATATTATGCTAGTGTAGAAGAACTGGGTTTATTAGTGATAGACCATAAGAGCTTTTGGCATGGCCTACTTCTCCTAAACTACTTGGTGGATTGCCACGAAATTGTATACACATTCATACCAAGATTTAATTGGCCCAAGATAAAAATGTTGAAGCCTAGATATTCACGCAAAGCTGCCAACCCTTATGGTTTTGGCGTGAATTTCACGCCTTTTTCAGCGATTCACGGATTCATGCTGCATGCAAAAAAATCACGAATTCCCCAATTCTCAATTATTTTAAATCTTTATTTAATAAAATAACCGATTTCCCGTTAAGCGCTAGTCGTGATATCGGCATTTGCCAAAACGGTCCAGTATTGCTGGTCGCAATATTAGTAGAACTATAGCCGATTGATACAGTTGGCCCGGTAGCAAGCATTTTAGTGTATTTTAATCTATATGTATAAGAGTAGTTTTACAAATGCTTTTGAGAGAAACTGGGGCCTAACTGGTATTTTGCTCCGCACATGCACTGCCAACACTGATTTGAATTACCATTCAGTATCAATATTGAAAATGTCTTTACCACCAAGGAAAAAGAAATGTATTGCACAAAAGGTGAAGTTAAGTTTGGAATATACCAAAAATTGGCCATGCATTCAGCCATTAAACTGATATACATCATGCTTTTTGCACACAGTGTGCCACAAATTTTAGCAATGGGCATGGTGGCAGAGATGATGTGAGGAAGCACATTGGTAGCAAAAAGCACATAGAGGTTGGGAAAATTAAGAACTCAAAGCAGATTTCAGCTCTGGAATATTTTTAGCCATCGACAGAAGACCTGCAAGCTACCAACGCTGAAGCATTGTTTGCGAGTTTTCTTGTTGAATACAATCTACATTTATCAGCTGGATCCCATGCTAAACATTTGTTCTGACAAATATTCCCGGACTCAAAGATCGCTTCACGAATTCATGTCAGAATTCACTAATTTTTATCCCTATTTTCACTAATTGCAAGCCTGGAGGGTTGGCAGCTGTGCCACTGTGGCTACTACAGTAGCCATCTTGAAGTTCTTTTTCAAATGCCACTCCTCCTGGATGGAATATATCAACATGGGAATTTAAGCTAAAGACTTCTTATGGAGTCTAGTTGACTCTAAATGAAAAGACTGCCATTCTGACATCTAATATGGCAACCATGGCAGCTATCTTGAAAATCATCTTTACAATTACTTTTCCTGAACAGAATGTCACATCATTGTACTTCATATCATGTCTCATTTGTCATGAATTAAACTGTACACCAGAGGACTACTTATGGTGTCTGGTTGGTCCCAAGTAACAATAATGCTTTCTTGAAATCCAGTGGCCAACATAGTATCAATCTAAATAAAATCTTGTTATCGCAACTCCTCCTGAATGGATGTCCACATGAACAGGGACGTCTTATGATAGGTGATCTTAAATGAAATTGGGAAAAGTGCTTTACTCCAATTGCTTTAATCCTTAACAAGCTATTTAAGTTGCTGTGCTGTAAAGCACCAAACCAAGCCAAATCTAAATGAATTTGGTGCCAGTCTTATATTCATTATGGCTGCCTTGATGTCTATCTTGAAAATTAATGTATTACTACTTCTGAAAGGGTGGTCATATTAACATGGGGTTTCCACCAAAATGCTTCTAATGATATCTGGTTGTTTCTAAATGTTAACAGTGCCGATCTGACATTCATTATTGCCACCACTGTGGCCAATTTGAAGATCCTAATATTGCTCACAAATATCAGAGGTGGTTTCATCCCTCAGCAATTTAAAAAATACAAACAAAAAACGGTCTTTTCTATGGATTCCTGGAAAAAAAATTTGGATAGTAGTAGAGTGACATTTCTTTCAAGGGACTTCTGGTGCCAGTCTTACATTCAGTATGGACTCTATGAGGGACTCCTGGTGCCAGTCTTACATTCAGTATGGACTCTATGAGGGACTCCTGGTGCCAGTTGTATATTCAGTATGGACTCTATGAGGGACTCCTGGTGCCAGTTGTATATTCAGTATGGACTCTGTGAGGGACTCCTGGTGCCAGTCTTACATTCAGTATGGACCCTATGATGGCTGTCTTGAAAATCTTATTAATGCTATTCTTCCTGAATGGTGACATACTTTTTTCACCAAAAGATTTCTTATGATGTCTAGTTGGTCCAAATGAAAATTTTTGCCAATGTTACATCTAATATGGCTATCACAGAGTTATCTTAAAAATCTTCTTCCAACTCAAGAATATCAGACGTTTTCAGCACTAAGAAGTTCAAAAGAAGGAACAGTCTTAATCATGGATTCCTGGAAATTATTTTCAGCTAGTAGAGTCTCAGTTCTTTCAATGGATAATTCTTTGTTTCATAAAATCATGAATCAAAAATCATGAATCAAAGTTACACATTTTATGAAAAGAGAAAGCTTGCATCAGATGAATAATTTATTCTAAATGTTATGCTTTGTCCTTTTACATTATCAGAGATAAATAATTTAAGACCTCTCATAATGTCAGCGTTTGAGGAGTGATTAAAAATTAGATATGACTTTATCCTCTGGATGAACAAAAATTTCCCTTGCATGATAGGCCATTTCCCATCCTAATAATTTTTGCATTGTATGAAGCATCTAAATCAAGTTAGGGAGCCCCTCTTTAAACATGCTGTGATATCAGTTACAGACCATGAAATGGGTGATTTGACCAATTCTGCATTTGAGCTCTGTTTTCTTCTTAATAATTCATGTATCATTTCATGTTTATTTATTCTGCATTTCATTTGCATTCATTCTGCATTCTGAAATGTTCCATTTTCATTTCCCTGGCAAAATTGCTTATTTATGGTCAGTACATAAAGAATTACTTGTGTAACAAACTGTATTCTTTGAGAGAAAATAATTGTCATTATTTCTTACTTTATCTTACTGAACATTTAGTGACTACACCATTATGCAACATCTGCATTTATTATATGATGTCTAATTTGCCATTTTCTGATTGGCTAAATGGTGAGAAGCTGTCTTTGCTAAAATGTTACATCACATTCATGTGCACATGAATGGGTGTGGTAAGATTCCAAAAGTTCACCAGACATCTGTTCATCGCTTTTCTGTATTCAGAAGATGCAGTGCTTCTGGGTGCTAGAGTAGGTATCACACATGACTAATCAATGGCAGATTGTCTTTTGTGTTTGTCCATTCATCCATCTATTTTTGTGACCATGTCACCTTTCAGCAATAGTTTCATTTTTAATAAAGATTTTTAGAGCAAAGTTATTGGGGAATCTGGTTATATTTATTTTGATCATTTGTTAATTCTCATTTAATGTCAATACTTGATCTAATAATTAAAAGCATTTATTTATTAAACTTTTGCTGTATTATTTTACTTACTGATTACAAAGTTGGTTGAACATTGTGTCAGCACTACTAAAGCAAAATAATATCAGGAAATTAAGTCATATAATCAAGCAATTTTCTGACTTTTGATTTGAGTTGGTACAATGAATGATCAAACTCACAAAAACTGATTTTCAACTCAGTATTCAACTTTGGTGAATATAATTTTTCAGGTGTTGATAAATCCTTGTAGCAACTGAAAAAAAAGACTATATATTGTTGTCCAGCATGTGTATGACTTTTAATTTGACTTTTTGACTAGTGCCCTTGCTATCAACTTATGTACTAGTGGATAAATCCGGTTTAGTTGTCACAAAAAATTTTGCTATTGCCCTGAGGGGCAGTCAGGGTATGTATACTTGGGAAGGACTCTGTGTTTCACTAAAAAGGTAATTGAATGATTTTTATGACTTTTTGTGCAAGAAAACTTTATATTATTAAGATCATTCAGTAAATCTTAGGCTGGTAGTAATGAACTGGAGATTTTGTTTCTGCCAGGGGCTCAAAATAGGCCTCAATCCAAATGTAAATGGATCCAAATCAAAGTGTAATTATTTGTTTGTTTTCTAATCATACAGAATTTAAGCAATTTGCTCCTGGAAATTTTTATTCCTGATGGATTCTATCTAAACATATTGGGCTTAATTTCCATTACAAGTCATCCAAGTAAAATCCCATGAAACAACTCCCATTATAATTTAAAGATATCTGCCTTGCTTTTATTCAGAAATTTGTCCTTATTCTCAGAATAATTTTATTTTCTCTTCAAAATTGACTGCTCACTAATCAGTTGTTTATTTTTTAATCAATTATTGCATCTTTTCTTGCATATGTGTGGTGCATTGCTGACAGGTAGGTGAAAGCATTCATTGATAGTGTGTAGAAAAGCTGGACAATAAGGCATTGAAGGAGTTTTTCAGCTTTAAGTTTTAGTTATAACCCATTGATTTAAATCAGCACATTAATTTTCTTCAGCCACTGGTGCAAGCAGTCCTATGTCAGATTAGGTAAATCCTTTATTGTGGTGGTAGCTACAGTATATACTGCATAATGCTCTAATTTGCATGTAGTTTTTGTGTAATTTTTTTAAGTTAAAGAGGTATTTATAATTACCTCCCTTGGAATCACCACCATCTTAAGGGTCATTATTCTATGAGAGATGAAAAGCAGAAATTGATTTTCTTTAACACAAAATTTTTAGATTTTCACATGCCTATATGTTTGTAAAAGTTAGTATAGATCACAGATATTTCAAAAGCATGATTTTTATATGAAGAAAGCAGGGAGACACAATTTGCCAAAAATCATTTACAGCAGTGAAGATGCCATATGAATCTTAAATGTCATAAATATGCTTTAATATGCTAAGTGTGTGAGCATTATTATGTTAAAATATTATGAATTATTGTAGCTTAATGATTACTCAGAGAACTATGGATGTAGTTCAGTTATTAACTATGGATGTACAACCATATATAGGGAACTTTGTGATCAATCTGAGAACTATGGATGTACTACCATATATAGGGAAATAGTAGCTTTGTGATCAGTCAGAGAGCTATGGATGTAGCTCTATTTTCTCACCCATGCGACAGAGAAATCTAGCTGTTTTGCTAATTTTACTTTTCTTATCTCAGTCTGGTCATCTCAGACCAGTCGTCTCAGTCATGGTGTCCATGCGCTTGGAACTACTTTTAAAAAAAGAAACCTGTGTTGTCTTCGGCTGTGCCTGATGTAGTTGTTTGAAAATCAAACAACAACAACAACAACAAACAAATATATAACAAAACAACATAGTAACTTAAGGTCTCTCCATTTTTGAGAACACACCATACAAAACATTTCGAGAGAGACAGACACACACACGCACACGATGTTGAGCTTTTTTGGTATTATGTTAGTTCGTTCCACACAGCATAGTCAGTTTTATCTTATCTGCAGGCCTGACTCAGTACATTTTCAGGTCAGCGTCATTAAATGTAGCTAAAGCTACTTAACTAGTTTTAAATACTTAGTGTGAAACAAATTATATACTGTTAGCTACATTTAATGACGCTGACCTGAAAATTGACTGTGCTACAGATAGGATCAAATTCTCAATGCTGTGTGAAATGAACTATGATAGAAAACACTGATCTATGCACATAGCCTATAGACCTATACACTTCATAGTCTTCCAACGCTCTTAACAACTAAGAAAACTTAGTAACAGCCAGAAATGTGTTATGTCAAACATGCTTTATTCTATTTTTGTTAAGCATCTCCATTGCGCCCCAGTTGAATCAAAAATATACCTACAATATTTAATGACAAATAATGCACTTACCAGCCAGAAGGAATCATTTATCCGTCAACACATTAATCCATAAGCAAATTTCACTGTACACTTGCCATATTTCCAAGACAGAAAAATAAATTTTCAAAGAATCCATGAACTTGAAAGTTTAGCACATGGTTATCCGCTGGGGTCCGTATTTGGAGGGGCTTTTATACATGGGGTTACTTTTACAATCAGTATTAATTACAACACAAATATGTCACAAACAGTTTCACCACCTCTAAAGAAAAGGAGAGTTATATATGATAGTGACACGGATCTCTAATTACCCGTGAATAACCCAAGCACGGACACTCATGCTGCATGTATATACACTACAACAGAGCTGTGGGCCAAGTATAGTTTCATTATGTACAGTATAATTTTCTAAATTGGAACTAATGAAAATGAAACATTTTCTTGTAATAAATATTAACTATTTATTGTTAATTTCATATAACATCCATATATTAAATGTGATAATACCTAAAAACTATGTAACGTTTAATGTTATTTTTTTTGGCTCACGCATAAAAACGGTGTACTTCGGATGACACATCACGCCACAGTCCTCATTAACATATTTGTATTAATGCACCGCATGTAAACATTGGCGCGTGAACTATATTGCATAAGGGAGGAATTCTTTCTTACTTTAAAGGATAATATTGGGTGAGAAAAAAAATCTACGTTGGGGTTTGGACCGAGACAAGGAAATCCCAGTTGTGGGGTTACATAATATGTCTTTCCACTCGGGCAAGCCTCGTGGGGAGACATAATGTAACCCCTTGACTGGGATTTCCTTGTCTCGGTCCAAACCCCAACATAGATTTTATATATCTACTATGGATGTACAACCATATATAGGGAAATGCTAGTTCTGTGATCAGTCAGTGAACTATGGATGTACAACCATATATAGGGAAATGCTACTTCTGTAATCAGTCGGTGAACTATGGATGTACAACCATATATAGTGAATTGGTAGCTTTTTGATCAATCAGAGAACTATGTATATACAACCGTATATAGTGAAATAGTAGCTTGTGATCAACTATGAATGTACAACCATATATAGGAAAATGGTAGCTCTGTGATCAATCAGAGATCTATGAATGTACTATCAATATATAGGGAAATAGTAGCTTAACTCATTCAGCCCCGATCCCGCCTGTAGGCGTGATGAGGCAGTACCCTACTTTCAAGCTCTGTAGCATCAAGGTCATTTAAGATACACCAAAGTGGCTGGTATTACAGTAAAGCAGACAGATGTAGCTCTACAATGATACCAAATAATCTGGACTTTCTACTCGCATTACAAAATGCAGAGAGGAAAATATCTCTTTTCAGACCCAATTTTTTTACATCATACATTCGCCCATTGTCGGAATCGGATTTTGTGTCTGGATTTTAGGCTCTTTGGCCTGTGATCTAAGGCAGGCTGGTCTGAACTGCACACAGACAGGTGAACCTTTGCAAAAAGTAGGATAAGTTGGGGGTTGGGAGTAAGAAGTGGTCAGGAGTTGAAAAAGATGGGTCCAATAAGAAAAAAAAAATGAACTCCAACTTTTACCCTTCTGCACATGTGCGAGCCAAAGAGCCAATGAAAAACAATATTTTTAACACAACTAGGCATCAGTCTTAGCGAAAAACTGTTACAAGCAGTTGTATTTGGATGTATTCAGAATTAACCTCCAAAATGCCTTTCCTACCCCCATTTCTGGTGAAATGACAAACATCTCCAGGGCCGAATGAGTTAATGATGAACTAGAGAACTATGGATGTACAACCAGTTTTAGTGAAATAGTAGCTTTTTCATCAACTATGGATGAACAACTATATGTAAGGAAATATAGCTTAATGATGTACCAGAGAACTAAGGATATACAATCATATATAAAAAAAATTGTAGGTTAATGTTCAGCCAGAGGACTGAGGATGCACAACCATATATAAGGGAAACAGTAACTCTGTGATCAATCAGGGAACGTAGAATGTATTACCGTATAAGGGAAATAGTAGTTCTGTGATTAGCCAGAGCTAAGGATGTACTGCCACATAAGGGAAATAGTAGCTTAAGGGTCAACCAGAGAAATAAGGTTTTGCTACCATATATAGGGTATTTCTTGCATTGTTAAATTTTCATGCATTTCCAATTTTCAGAGATTTGTATGTTTATTTTTGGACTTATAAATTTTCTGATTATTCTTTTTTTCTAGCAATGTTAAATTTCTGCAGTTTGTGATCAGATTGTGTTAATTGTAAACATTTTGCCACATGCAGTTCAAAGTTTAATTTCAGTACTCCAATCTCATAATATATGACAAATATTCCTTTAATAACAGGATCCTAAAGATGAAGGACACCTTGTCCAGGGGAGGTAATTCTTATTGAACTAAAATCTTTCTACTGGTGTTGAAGTTGAATCTTCTTGTAATCTGCTGCATTTGACTGTTATCCCAAATGATAGCATAATACATATTTATAGCTAATTATACTTTACTTCTATCAGTTTTAAAATATGTATTTCACTCCACATCTCCATAATTTCAATCCAGTGCTTTTTGTAGTAAAGGTGTGAATATTTTATACTTCCCATATGCATGTGCATACATAAGATCCTGCAATGTCCCCAACCCCATTCAAGATAGAAACTTTGAGGTTTGAATCTTATTGAAGTTGGTCCATGAATGATCAAATCTATTAAAGAATACAGCTTTACATGACATAGATAGGCCTGTGGGATAAGCAGTTATGTGTATTATTCTAGATATTGTCTTACCCATGAATGGTGAGATATAGGTATGACTTTTCTGTCTGTGTTGTTTTACCCATTAATGGTGAGATATATGTATGGCTTTTCTGTCCACAGCTGCAGTGTTTTCATATCCATGAATGTTCAGATATAGGTTAACTTCTTTGTCCATGACAGAAGTGGCAGTTGCAACAGTATTAAGGTCAAGTGATAAAATTTGTGAAAGCTGTATCTCTTTTGCCTAAGTTGCTGTATTCAGCTTAGAATGTGATACATTATTACTGCATTTCCTCAGAGTTGTATCATGATATGCCAGGATTCAAGTGGTATCTTATCTTTGTCATTGGAATGATGTTTACAGGCAAGACACAATGCTTCATGGAACAGGAATCATCATATTCTTCCTCATAAAAAAATAACCTTCAGAAAAAGAGTAAATTTTATTTGTATTAAAAATTTATTGATTGATATTTAGATACTAAAGACAGGTCTTTGTTTTGCATAGTTTGATTTCTTTCTCCCGTTCATAAAAAGATTTGTCATTGCTTTTCTTGTTGCTTGATACAACTTTGATAAATGGCTGGTTTAACTAACTTACAGAAAAGGAGAAAAAGTCTTTATTTTAAATTAATTCAATTTTGTAGGAAATATGAAGTACTAAGCCTAATTCTGCATTTTCTTCCATGGGCATCTTGATCTTTTCCTGTATATCCATTCATCATTTGGTAGAACCTTGTTGCAAGATGTTATAAAAACCCATCCTTATAAGATGTGCCTTTTGGGGTTTTGACTGTTGCAAGATGTTATAAAAACCTGTCCTTATAAGATGTGCCTTTTGGGGTTTTGACTGTTCATCTGTAATTTTGAATAGTTATGGTCTTAGAAAGTTAATTTGCTTTGTAATCAACATGGTTCAAGAATCATTCACCATACACTGATGTATGAACATTGTGACCTACATGTGCCTTTTATACATTTAGTCTTGTTCAGATGAATTATGACCTCCTGATTGCTTGTTCTTCTGACTTTGGTTTCTGCAAGATAACTTCATCAAAATTTGTAGATTTTCATCACAATTAAAGCTTGACCTCCACAGCAGATCCTTGTAAACTAACATAGCATATGGTTTCAGATTAATAAGACATTGAGCTAGTTTGATTTACAGCATTCCATGACTATGTCAGTTATGGCCCCATATTGCTCATTCTCCTGAATTTTATTGTCTGAATTATACCTTTACCACCACTAAGTTTTATGGATTTCGACTAATTCTGGCATGCAGCTTTCAATTAGTGAGACACTGAGTGAGTTCAAATTCAGGCATTCTACGTTATCATTTGGAAGAGTTATGGCCCGTAATTGCCCCCTAAATTTGCTTTCCATGGCATAAGTACTCTGAGGAATATATTATTCTGCAACTTTAGATTGATGAAACCTAGAAAAAGTTAGATTTTCAGCATTCCATTTCATCATTTAGGAGAATTTTATGCCCTGAATATCCATCTTGTCCAAATGTTGGTTTTCCAGAAAACATTCTTATACTCAAGGCCATGATAAGCAAATTAGAGAGAGAGCAGGGTCCTTTGTCTCATTGATATTAACTATCGTTAACTTTTTGGGATTTGGACCTTTTCAACAAAAACCTTATTAGCACAACTGAGCAAAAATGAGATAAATATATCAATATAGAAAGTCTAAGTGTGTAACAAAGCAGATGGTGTGAATTTTCAGCATAATTTATTTAGAGAATTTAGTTATTGTTTAACAGAATTATGATGGAATCGGTATCTATGCATTTTAGGCATGTTTTTGCATGGGCATTTTTGTATGTTTGCATTGACAGGAAAATGGTCCTTCTCTGATGAAAGTCATAAAACATAGGTAGTATGTTTCTTTGGCATGCATTGAGAAACTGTTATAATTTGACAGTCAAGATGTTGTTCTTCAGTTACTCTGTAGTACTATGGGTTCAGTTGTATTTCTTGATTTCCAATTTTTTTTTTTATTTTTATGGTGGCTTCAAACCACAAATATAAATATCCAACACTGTAACAAAAAAAAGTGATTTGTGTTAAGAGGCATATCCTAATTCAATGAATTTAAGTACTATATATACCGTATATATTCAAGTGTAAGTCTGCCTGACTATAAATTGACCCTATGGACACTCTGTAAACACATACAGTTTCCAATATTATCTCTAGATTTTAAAATTTGTTCTATGTCATGCTTATAAAATGAACCCTACTCTGCATGAATCAAAATTTAAGCACACAAAAAATTAGACTTACAAGCAAGTACATTTGGTATTGCCTGTAAGTCTAACTGTATGCTTCACTGAACCAGATTCACCATCACATAATGTGCCTGCAGTTCAGGATCAATGCAGTTTGTTAGGAGTAATCAGTAGAATGAAGAACAAAGACCCTGATTCACTGGTGCATTATGTAAAGGCAGATCAGGGCCTGTATTGTTTGCAGTTGGACTGGACTTGTATGCTTGTATGTAACAATACTGTAATATTTTGTAAAAACACAAAGTTAGAGTGGTGTATCTCATCAGCTTGCAGCTGAGTGTAAAAGATGTGAGAACAGATAGAAATAAAATATAATTAATTTATCATTATAATTTATAAGTTTGTGATCTAAATCAAATTGAAGATGAATGTCACTTTTTAGTTTTATGTCCTGCTCTGAATCAATATAGAAATTCAGTATCACAGTATTACCAATACTAACATATTAATCCCACATTAGAAAGAACAACATTTGATTGATGGATTCATCATTGCAAAATTTGTGTACCATGGTATGGAAACAAGAAAAGTTATATTTGGTAGATTATAGATTCATATATATTTGCAAGAAAGATATTGTAATGCTATTTTTGTCTCAAATGTTACTTTATATCAGTGTTTCATTATAAAACATATTTGTAATTCCTTTTTGGTGTAAATGTTTTTGTTATTTACTTGTTGCTTGTTCTTTTAGAATAAACACTATACTTAGGTTATGGAAAAAAGCTAACCATAGTGCACACACTGAAGGTATGTTAGGTTGTGACAAGAAGTTGACCTTAGCACACACACTATATGTATATTAGGTTATGGCAAGAAGCTAACCTTTTGTACACACAGACTATGCATATGTTAGGTTATGGCAAGAAGCTGGAGCTTTGTACACACAGTCTGTGCATATGTTATGGCAAGAAGCTGTCCTTAGTACACACAGACAGTGCATATGTTAGGTTATGGCAAGATGCTGGCCTTTTGACAACACAGACTGTGCATGTGTTAGGTTATGGGAAGGTGCTGGCCTTTTATATACACAGACTGTGCATGTGTTAGGTTATGGCAAGAAGCTGGCCCTTTGTACACATAGGCTGTACAGATGTTATAGCAAGAAGCTGTCCTTAGTACACAGAAACTGTGCATATGTTAGGTTATGGCAAGATGCCTTTTGTACACACAGACTGTGCATGTGTTTAGTTATGGCAAGAAGTTGACCTTATTGAAAAAATTTACATATGCTATGTTAAGGCAAGAAACTGACCTTAGTACACACAGTATTCATGTTGGGTTATGGCATGATGCTGACTTTAGTACACACACTGTATTTATTAGGTTATGGCAAGATGCTAACTTTAGTACACACACTGTATGTATGTACGATGCTGACTTTTGAATACACAATGTATGTATGCAAGTTATGACAAGATGCTGACTTTAGTACACACAATGTACATATGTAAATTTATGGCAAGATGCTGACCTTAGTACTCACACCGTATGTAAGGTTATGGCAAGATGCTGACTTTAGTACCCATAATGTTTGTATGTAAGATGCTGCCTTTTGAATACACACTGTGTGTATGTAAGTTATGACAAGATGCTGACTTAGTACACACAATGTATGTATGGTTATGGCAAGATACCGACTTTAGTACACACTGCATGTATGTATGGTTATGGCAAGATGCTGACTTAGTACACACACTGTATGTATGTCAGTTATGGCAAGATCATACACACTCTATTAATATTGGTTTATGGCAAAAAGCTGACCTTAGTACACATACTGCACATATGCAACATTGTCACAATAAACTGACCTGGTGCTTTGCAAATAAGAGATTGAACTTGATGCCAATGAAAGTAAATGATTTGACTTGTTTTTCAAATCTGTGCCTACAAATTGTAAAA
This sequence comes from Megalonaias nervosa, assembly GCA_016617855.1. Taxonomy (NCBI): domain Eukaryota; kingdom Metazoa; phylum Mollusca; class Bivalvia; order Unionida; family Unionidae; genus Megalonaias; species Megalonaias nervosa. Next base: position 40,318 of record JAECUM010007617.1, on the reverse strand, counting down.
CAAACCCCCTTTTATAATCAATTTTGTGTTTTGTAATATATACATATATGTGTGTGTGTGTGTGTGTGTGTGTGTGTGTGTGTATATATATATATATATATATATATATATATATATATAGATAGATAGTATACAGCATGTTTTTGACAGATGGGGTGTTTTAATTGTATATAGAGAAGCTTTCGTGAATATGCAATTCATTTCAATGAAAATTGCAAAACATGTTCAGTAATTTTGATTATTCTGGCATTGGTCAGCAAAATTTGAGGTTTTTTAACAAATTTCAGGTTTGCATGAATGTAGCATATTGGTTTTATGTGTCACAGGATAAGTATCTGATTTTTTAAGTTAAGCTGTAAGTTACTTTAGAGAAATGCTTTTATAGTGCATTCAGATGTATTGAATATTAAGCCTTAGTTTAGCTGCAGTGTCCAGTGTATCCAAAGTTTATTTCAAAATCCTTGATTTTTGTAAAACATGAAAATATAAAAGTCATGGACACACTTGGCACATGCATTCACATATATGTGAAAATGAAAGTTGTCAATATTTATTATTATTATTATTATGAAATTATTATTATATGTTACCAATTTAAATTGTTAACATTATGGTTTACAGAGTACATATTGAAGGTTTACAATAAGATCAATGTCATCTGTGGAAATATTCTTAATTATTGCAAAAGAACCCTACTTGGATATCATTGGTAAAACTCTAATAGTCAAAAATATGTTCATAGCCCATGTACAGTCCTATGATCTATATATATACATATGCTTGTGAGTGTATTATACTGTATTTTGTCTGAACAAAAATCAGTTGATAATCTTCATCTACTACATGTATCTCACACATTTTTTGTATTATATACTAATTTGCATTGCAGTACCATGTATTGAAATATCTACAATCATATTATTGCATGACATTTTCATTGTGGTTTCAGAAATAGTGCTGTTACTAATTAAATATGTAAATGTATTTATAACAAGTTGGTAATTTCTTTTATCAAGAAATTAATAATCACAGATGGTGTTATTGAGCCAATAAATGTTTCACATGCTCAGTATCCTCTGTCATAAATAATCTATTATTCTTCATAGATATTTCTTTCTCAAGGTTGCTAAAACAAATCAAGTTGCATACTTTTTTTTAAATAGGGCATGCTCGAGTCTTTAAATTGCTGTACATTGTGTTTTGAATGATTTTACTGGCTTAGAGTTAATAAATTTAATTCAATATATCTTTAATGCATTATCTGTCACAATTGTGTAGTTTACCCTTTTAGGATATGGAAAGCCTTGTCCATGCAAGACGTACCATTCTCCAATTCTAACGTATTCTCACACCCTCCAATTGTTTGTTACCCTACTGATTTAAAAAACAAAAGCATCAAGGATACAAAAAATGCACAGAATATAGTCATTTCATTCATCAATTTATAAATTCTAACCTGATTGTCGTCAGGGGGTCGCTACCACTCTCATCTTACTGGCATTTCAAACTGGTTGAAGCTCTCAATGTAAACAAGCAGACAGACTGCTCACTGTCCATTTCTGGCTTCTAAAACAGCCTATTTCAGTAAAAAACATTTGTCTGCATCCAATATTTTGCAGTGTCTAGTTTTAATACTTTTAAAAAGAGTTGAACAAATAAAAAGACAAACTCTTGTATACATGTGTTTAAAGAGATGTTCATTTCAAAATTTAAGGAAGTATTGAGATTATCAAAGATGGTGAATTAGATCACATTGAAATCAGACACACCCATGCAAATATGGTGACCATGTTACTAAAGAAATTACTGTTTGATATGAAATGCTAACAAGTTGACAGTGTTTGGGACCCCTGGTGACAATCAAGTTAGAAAATTTAATTTGATGAATTAAATAAGTTTTCAGTATTTTTTATATCCTTGGTACTTTTTGTTTTTAAAATTTGTTGGGGGGGTACAAAAGGAAGTGTGTGCAAATACTATAATAAAGTTCTAGAGTGTGTACATCATTGACCCAGTCTGACTCTATGTTATAGCCCATTCACAGTAGCACTGTTAATTCTTTTCTGGATGACCTGTTGAGTAAAGATGGAAAATTTATTGCTGAAGACAAAAATAAATACCAAGGTGATTTGGGGTTTTAAGGCCTTAGAATATAAATTCCTCCTATTTTGAACATTACTATCAGTCCTTTGTCTTTCAGGTCTTTTCAGTAAGTAATATTGATAACAGTGGATTAAGCATAACCTCATTGTTACTTGTCATCTATATTTATTTTATTTGAAATCTTGTTTTCACAGTCAATTTCTTTCAGAAGAATGCAATCTGTATGGAAATGTGGGCATAAGAAAACCCAATGGAACACATACCCATCCTGTTTGTCATGCACAGAATGTGTATATATGGACAGGTGTCCAGTTTGTTATCTTTAGATTCATCATATTTTGGATCTGGCTGAAAGATGAAGAACTTACAAGCACAGGTTATTCTTCCTCCCCATTTTCTGCTCCCCACTTCCACCTTGAATCTGTAGAATCTCAGAGTGTGACACATATATCTTTAGATAGTAGTCATTCTATTGCGATGATTGAGTGTTTCCCCCCACCCCACCCCAAGGGAGGAGCACTGGATACTGGTCACCTGGTCCGACCACAGAGCATCGGGCACTGGGGACCTAGCACTAGTCATGAATTCTAGCTATTCGATCACCGGCTTGAGACATCAGTCATGTGTCACTGACCAGTGTATATTAAACCAGGGCCACCAGTCAGTAGAGATAGATTCAGGAACACATTAACACACCACTTTCCTGTACGCTACCAATTAATTCCACCAATCCACCAAAGGGAGAGAGCCAGCATTTTTGCACTTTGCTGTGAATAGGGATCAGATCAACAAATACTCCTTTACTGTTTCCTGTTACATGATGAATGTTGAGTTGCCCTTTTTAGGGAAATGATTCTAATCAGCATGCTGTGGATGGACAATTTATGGCTTTCTAGAAATGCCAGGTTTGCTGGAAATGCATCTTAATTGCCTTCTCATGTAGAACTGAATGGAAGCAATCAGTTAGACTTATTTGCCCCAAAAACCTAGAAGGTAAGGCGAGTATGGTCACCCTTGTAGACAAGGTGACTAAAAGGAATAGCCCTGTTACTCCCCATGAGGATTCACAGCATATGAACACCACTATTAACCAGTCTTCCCCTCAGTGGAAAGATCCTGGTACTGTTCAGAGAGCTAGTCCTGCCTTCTCTTGAGCTCAAGAGCAGGATGATGACAGCTTATCCATTTTAGGAGAGTCTAATGAGTTTACTGAGGACCTTGAGAAGTAGTAGCTGCTCACATCTGGTCTCAAGATAATTGTGCTATAATATTTCAATGATTGGTTGCTTCACAGTAGCAGCAAAGAGTTAATCTTGTGACATTTGTCCAGCTGTTGGTCCACAATGATAAGCTAGGTAATTTTTCCTATCTGAAAAAGAATCTAATTCCCTCTCAGGGTTTCATTTACAAAGTAAGCTTTCTTACTTGCCTGGGGCAGTTTTGTATATTCCCAGAAAGGATAGACAGAATCATTGCTCTGTTGAGGACTATTCAGGCCAAGACTTCATCAAGAGTCTGACTTTACCTTTCCCTCCTTGGGACATTGAACTCCACAGAGGACCTGGTTCCATAAGAGGGGATTCACCTTAATACTCTCCACACAAGGATTCTTTCAGGCTTAATTCTCTTGGGTCAAATTTTCAGTATCATCTGAAATGGTTGTTCAATTGCAGCAGTTACCCGATTGGAGTTCCATAGGGTGTCCTGAACCCTACTCATGATCTGTACATGAATGATCATTTGGGTTAGGGTGCTAATCTGTACTTCTCCTGGGCCTTTGGTTTCTGGAGGAAGCGATCTACATAAACAGTTTGGAAAACAAGGCAGGAGTTTTTAGCCTGCATGAGTGCATAGACCAAATCAGGGGGCATTGCATGATGATTTGAGACAACACAAAGAGGTACCTATTGATTTTCTAATTGCATGGGGGTCTTGAGTTTTCTATGCTGGATAGAGTAAGAGGGTATTACCCTCTAAGGATGCTAGATACCCAGCAAGAAAAATATTCATGCAGACAATCCAGGACAGGCAAGGTAGTCTGATGGAGTGGTCTCAGCATCGTACAGTAGCAGAGATCACCACGAAACTGAACAAGCAACCCTTTTATGTCTTCCCAGTTCCAGAAGAAAGAGTCCGGGCAGAGGATGCTTTCACTTTTAGGTGGGATCAGATGTTTGCCTATGTATTCCCATTCACTGCTCAACTTATGATAGCTTCTTTGTGGCTTCAATGTTCATGGTTCTATGACCTCCTTAACTTTTTGATAGACCATCCCAGATCATTACCCCAGTGAAGAACCAAATCAAGGGTATATTTTGCCTGGGTCTGAGAGTTGTGGCACAGATGGAGACCCATACCAATGCAGTCTAACAGCAGTGGATTTGTTTTATTGTAAGGTGAGTAATTTATATCTTATTTCTTCGGAGGCTATCAGCCTCAATCCTTACTGACAAATTTAGCTTCAAAATAGTGACGGGTAATGTATTACTGATATTAAAATATAGCTTTAGGGTTGAATAAAACTTTAATTATTTAATACTTACCTGTCACTAATTCTGTGCTTGGGCCTTTTGATGTAAAGTTGGAATGGCTCTTTGATGTACACACTCTGAAACTTTTCTACAATGGATGGATGTTACGTCTGGCATGCATGTTGATTTTCCATATCAGAAAAGGGTAAGCTACACAATGGTTACAGGTAAGTATTACTTAATCGCAATTATTTCCCCCCACACACACACTATATTGTTATGCCTGTTGTTAGAAGTTATGAATGCATTGACTAATTCTTGAATTTATACCATCATGTATCTATATTCAGATGGAGCAAGTAGACCTACATCAAATGTTGGTCTGTTACCACCAGCACCACCATCATCTGTACCATCAGGGTCATCACCTGCTCTGCCACCACCACCACCACCACCACCACCTGCAGCTTCACCCCTGCCACCACCAGGTGACAGCACACAACGACCAGCACCACCAACAGCCTCTGGAGATCGAGGTGCCTTGCTTAGCTCCATCACTAGTTTCAGAAAAGGGGGACTGAAGAAAACAGAAACCATTGATAAGAGTGCTCCTAAAATCTAATGCCACCCACCCACACACACATGTGCTAAAAGTTTGATATTGAAACTATGGTTTTTGAATGAGATACAAATGGACATGAAACTGGTGGACATTTGTAGTCTAGTAACATTATAGACTTCCAGAAAGATATTGTTCATTTGCTCATTATATTCATGGTTTATAGCATCTTCACTTGCTAAGGTTATGATATGATAACCCTATCTACACTTTGGTGTTTCGAGCAGGTATTTCTGTGTTTCACTCTGTGAATTTCATTGGATGAAGCGGCAAGCCACAGCATCTAATCAAAATTAAGTTGTTCAAATTTGAACACTGTTCCTACATGATCGAGACAAGGGGAGCACACAACTGAATGGACTGATAAATAAGCAATTGTCCACAGCCGGTCCATGTTTATATAAATAGCTTTCACTCAAATGAACCTATAATGGCGTCCCTCTGATATGTAGACATACTTTCAAAGTTAAACTTACAAAGAATCCTTTTTAGGTCAATTGCCTAACCATTTCTGGTCAATGTACAATGCACTGCTGTTACACACTATTGGTTAGGTGGCATTACATACTAAGGAAGACAGCTCTTAAAATCCAGTAGATGTTGCTAGGACAAAGTTCTAAAATATCTGCTCGATCTGCCAAGGTGTAGATAGGGTTTTCGTATTGGAACCTTGGCTAGCAAAGATGGGTTTATAGCAACCACAGAATCCGCACACATTTGTATCATGTGGAAAATAATGAAATTACAGTATTTTCAGTTGGTAGTTCTGTCAGTTAAAAGATTAAATTTGTAATTGAATAAATGAAACATTTTTTGTGCAATTTGTTATGAGAATGTACTTGTATGAGCCATTATTGTCACTTTTTAGTTTTATGTACATCAAATGCACACTTTGTACTGGTTTTATTTCATTGTAAATATTAAACTTGCATTGAAAGCCAAAATTTATGGGATATCATATTTTCATGTGCAGGTCTTGGAGAAAGATAAAATAACACAAGAGCATCAGTGTTATTGTTAATCATGGTGATATGTTGAGACATGTTTCCATAATCATCATAAGAATCAAATGTCTGTTATGTCTTTGCCAAAAGTGTTGAAATCAAGCAATTTATACCACACTTGTGATTATTTTGATTTATTTTATAAAAGAGATTTTGAAGCGTACAAAAAAGTCTGTATTACTGTCAACTTTTATAAAGTATGCAGTTCATGTATTTGGAGACTGTAAGATTGGGATGATAAATGCATGGGTCAGAACCAAGCATGTGCAAGGTCATACAGGTCTTCAGGTACGCTGTAGCAATAAACAGTAATAAGGTCACACAGGTCTTTGGGTACTTAAATAACAATAAACAGGAATAATTAAGGTCACACAGGCCTGCAGGTACTTTGTAGCAATACACTAAAAAGGTTACACACACCTTCAGCTACTTTGTAGCAATAAACAGTACAGTGTGATCCCGCTATAACACAGTAGTTGGGAGCCATAGAACCCTACCATGTTCTAGACTGAAACGTGTTATAAGCAACCAGGTCGGTTAGCTGAAGAAAATGATGCATGTACCCCAAAAAATTTGCGGGGGGTTGGGGTTGGGGCAGGTGTAGGTAATAAATGCGTGCAGTAAAATACATGCTTCATTGGCAAAGTTACCATCTTAAATAGATGCATATTAAACGAGAAATACAACTGTAGTGAAAACAGAGAAGACATATATAATATTTTACTTTATTTAGAGAACCACGGACTGGTACATATACGTGTATACTGTTTATATATACAGTTCTAATGTATGGCATGAATAGAATATCAACACCGTGTACTCACCCGCAAATCTCATCACATACATTGAATCCACAAATACAAGTAATTCCATCGAAAATATGCACACACACAGATTTAAAATATTCATTAAATTTGTGACAGGTCATATAGGTCTGAATTCAGTGGAAAAACGTAGCACAATCACGTAACGAATAGGTAGCTTTCGTAAGCATAAACTTTTTCCCTGCAAAAAGGAAACTTTCACAGCACAGTAAATGTGTACCAGTCACGTTGGAAATCAAAAAATCCATCAGATTCCATTGCTTTTATTTAAGTTTGGTACTGACTTCTTTCGAAGAAAGGTTCTTTGTTTTTATTGAAGATTGTAGTCAGCTTTCTTTGATGAAGGGTGTATGCGTTATTGAAGTCACCGCTAAAGGGCAGCTTTGGAGAAGCAAACAAATGCCTGTTTCTTATTGTGGCGGCAACATCAAATAATTGCACTGCATGATTGAGACTGATTTTGTTTTCCATTTGCTTAGTACGTTTTCATAACAATTTGTGCATCAAAGGTAATCTGTTTTCTTTGAAATTTCAGCAAATTATTTTATCTGGGTACATTTTTAAAAAAGGAATTGGCCGTCGTTTGGTCGAATGTAGTTACTTTTCCTCCCTAAATATTGAATAGACCAACATGCCAACAAGTCAGATGTTTGTTGTTTTTTTTTTTGTTTTTTGGGGGGTTTTTTTGCATTTGTGGTAGTGGAGTGATGCTGCCTTCCACTCGTGCGGCAGAAATTTAACAAAGGGTCAACGGACAATAAAGATGTAGGTATTCTGGTCAGATGACAGGGATTACAACTGAAAATGTGAGTGTTCTGAAGAATTTAATTCTGTGTGAAAGGAAGTGGAATTTTACTTACCATCCACATACAAATGTCAGTTGGTGTAAATGTATTAATTACTAGCGAGCGGCCAAAAATCCAGCGAATGATAGATTACAAGATAATGCCTCGTCCGGTTGATCTCCGCTACCAGAAATGTCAACAAAAAAAGCAGATATCTCACAACATACAGTACTCATGCTAGATGTCAACATAAGCAGATTATGATATAACTGCACTGTAAAAATGGTTTGTCAATATGGACAAAGAATTTGTTTATGTAACAATAGATAAATTTCAGTGCATTTTATATGAAGTGTGTGGCTTCCTTTCATGGGGCCTCTGAATTTCTCCACTCCAAACCAATGGTTCTATATACAAGTTCATACAGCCAACAATGTCGCCAGTAAAGTGAAATCACCACACGGTATATTTTGCCGCCAATAAGGAAAATAAATCGCAGTTTGCGACATTGGCGAAGCCCTACGCAGTCCCAGAATAAACTTTTTACAGGTTATTTTTCGTACTTTTAAGAAGAAAGAACAATTTTTTTGTGTCTGAGAACATTACATATAAAATTTCAGGAGCCACGCCACGATCATCTTGTATTATTCATATGCGATCCCTTCCCCAAAATGATAATAAACTTTTTACGTTTATTCGTACATTTAAGAAAGAATTTTTTTTCGTGTACGAGAAAAATACATGTATATAAAATTTCCGGGGCCAAACCACGACCATGTTATATCCGAATTCATGTTATAATGGAGCGTGCTATAGTGGGGTCACACTAATAAATAAGGTCATACAGATCTGCAGGTACTTTTAAGCAACAGTAATAAACACTAGTAAGCTCACACAGGTCCTTGGGTATTTTATAGCAATAAACACTAATGAGCTCATACACAGGCCTTTAGGTATCTTGTTGCTGTTGTTGTTGTGGGGCTTAACGCCATTTTTCAGCACACGATAGGCTATACATGGCGGCCAGTATTAATGGTGGAGGAAGAAACCGGGAAGTCCCCGGAAAGAACCACCGACCCACAAGAAGCTACTGGCAAGCTTTCTCACATACCCACATTCACCGAATTTAGGTATCTTGTAACAATAACACTGATAAGCTCTCACACAGGTCTTTATGTACCTTATAACAATAAACTAATAAGCTCACACACAGGCCTTTAAGTACCTTGTAACAATGAACAGTATAAGCTCACACAGGCCTTCAGGTACTTTGTTGCAGTAATAAACTCATGTATGTATAAAAGAAAAGAATGTCTAGTGTCCAAAATTTGTTCCATTTATGGTACATTTTTTACTAATTCATTGACTAGTGACTGCATACCAATTTAATTTGTTCTAATTCTGATTTTTCTTTTGTATATTCTTATTATGCTATAGTCCTGTATTATACTCTCTTAAATCTGACATTCTTGAATATTGAAGCTAAAAAAATTAGTTTCATTATATATTGCACTTTCAAAAAGCAAATATGAAAAATAATCCCATATGACCATTAGTATATGCATTTATTAGCTTGATTTTACAGTATCAATTTTATATATCTGCAGCAAGAAAAGTCTAGCTATAATTGCCTGAAAAAATACCTAAATAACTTCGAGCGTATTTATGTATCATATATTCCCCATTTGATGTACATTAGCTGAGTTTATCTCTCCTGTAGATTTCCCAGTAATGAAAAAAAATTTTTTTCCCTTTATTTATAATTTATATATGGAGAACTGGCCATCTTTGCTACATTACAAATGTTTTGAAGAAGGCACTGTACCATGCTACAGATTTATATTGAACTCCATACAAGATGGCTGATGGGCCAGAATAGACTCATTATGTTTACTTAAATAGCATATAACCAAGATGCTGATTCATCTTATTCCTAAATAAGTTGGTCAAGTTTAGGAAATGTTTTCTTTTGGATTTTCTGCTTTTCAGTTGCTTGTTTCCTTAAAGTTAGTTATCATCGTGTCCATAGATAGGTGCTAATGATTTTTGTGTCCTGTTTTAAATATCTTCCCTTTTTAAATTTGATGTCGTGTAAGTAATTTTCTGGGAAAATATTGGAAACTGTGCAATATCATGAAGATCTCATTGTTAGCATATTAGAAAACTTTAGGATTTTTTCAGTCATACATGCCTCATGAACAAATTTGTTATTGGCATTATTATGCAGAAGTAATGTCGACTCTAACATGTACTGATATTTAATGTTGCAGTACTTTCAGGCTTGAAACTTCTTTGTACATAACAAGAAGATCATTGTGACCCAAGTTATCTCAAATTCCGATAACAATGATAAAACACTGCATTCAGGTGATGATATACTCACACTGTTACAGTAGATTTCATGAAACCTGATTTTCTAACTTTATTCATCTTCACTTCCATACCAAAAGTAGGTCACTATGACCATCATTTCATGACCATAATGCAGTTGAAATCATTTAATGTTATCTTTTTTTATTTAACATGTCTCATGGACATGATTTTTTAAATTTTTATTTTTGCTTTTGTATTGTTTCCAAGTGTGTATGTGTAAGTATATTTTGTGTAGAGATCAAATTTTCAGATTAAACTGAAATATCCTTTAATTAAAAAATATGAAACAATTAGCAAAGTTGGAAGTTTTAATTGCCAACATAAAAGTAAAGTTAATCTGATGTGTAGATTTAAGATAATAAAGAAAAACATGAACCATATCTGAAAACAATATATGCTATTTCATCCAAGATAAATGAAGCTTGCAATGATATAATATAGATAGGACCATTATATCATCATCACAGTTGAGTCATTAATGTCATTTCATTGTCAGGAAAAGGTTCTTGAATACATTTTGACTTAGTCCAGAATCCTGTGTTTTATATTATTCATCAGTTAGATGATATTGTTTATTATATATTTTTGTGTACATATTTCAGACATCGCAGATGGAGATTAACATGTTGTCATTGATCAGTCACTATTGTTGACTTTGTTATTACTCTCTTAAACATCATTTCCCTTCTGACATTCATTATTTTTCAGCCTCTGCCACCCATATGTGCCAATTTACATTATTTTGTGTAATGTTGAGGTCTTTTAGTATATTTGGCAAAATTTAGGTCACGTTTCTCATTTTAGCATGAAGGATTTTGTGATACCTTCCACCTGTCCATCTGTCTGTTGGCCCATCATTACATTTATTTTTAAATGTATCTTTTCCTAAACCACTGGATGAAAATTCACCAAAACTTGGTTCATTTGTTTTTAATATGATAAAGTTTTTTGTCTCTCTTTCCCTGGGATCCGAAAGGAAGGGTGTGAAAGGTCAAATTTACCACACAAAAATCAATGACAATAATATCTTCAGATGTTTTAATCAAATTTAATATGTGCATGTGTACAAGGAAGGCACAAAATACATAACATATATTGTGGAGTGTGACCTCTGGTTCACTGACCAGGGCCCTGAAAATAGAATTATGTTGGTGGGCACTGAGTAGAGTGAGATGATGTTGTTTTTAATTAGGCTGCCAGTATGTTATAAATGGCATGTGGATTTGTGATAAAAACTCTTTAAGTTTCACTGTGAAAACCCATGTCATCTGTATAGAGTACCATCTTTATTTGCTTACAAGTTGGATCCTACTACAGAATCCGTAGACCCTGCTATGCCACTAAAGTATGAGAGCTGGGTCTATGCAGTTTATTGTGATTAATCAGTAAAACATCCAGCATAGACCCTGATCTGCTGGCACCTTATGCAATGGCAGTTCAGTGCCTATGTTGTATGTAGTTAGACCTGACCTATAAGCAAGTACATATGACTCTGATGCCTATGAATTGTTTAGTCCTCCTTGAAAAAGTTAAAATCCACAAGAGTAGATAGGTTTAAACAAGTTCTAACACCTAGGTTTTTTGCCAAAGTGTCAGAATGCATGTTTCATTTCTTAAATAATAAAATAGAAAAGAAGGTAAAAGTGACTGCCAAATAGAGAAGCAAACTTGTAATTGGGCCTGGGTGATAATATGGTAGATATTGTACCAGAATGTTCTTGCTTATTTTAATAAGTTCTGTTGCAAGTAGAACAGGTACATGTAGGATGAAAAATTAATAGTGAACCCAATAGATGAAGAGACCTCCCAAATTTGCTGAAACCTCTCTGTTAAGGACACTTAGGAAACACATAAATTTGTCCTTTCTTGACAGGTGTTCTTTATTTAGCAGTTAAAAATGATAAAAATAAAGAAATGGCATCCTAAATATTTTCGTTTCGATCAGGTGTCTTAGATTGAGGTGTCTGCTAATGTGGGTATCATCACTGTAGCTCAGAATTTAAAATGAAGGAATGTATATTAAACATAAATCCCAGAGTGAAGTACTAGTCTATGCCAAGCCTTATTCTGCTCAATGTAATATAATGCAGAGAGTGAATGTCTTAATTATAGTATATCAGAAAGTTATTTATCATTGAACAGTTTTATTTTAATTTCAGCATGTCTGAAGTGTCATTTTCATAAATGATTTGATACTGCATCAACTACTGTATATTAACAGTATGTTACATACGAAGGGCAGGAGCAGTACATGTGTAGTATGTTTGCTATTATTATTTGATTTTATTGTCCTTTCTTTCTTATACACAATACAGTTTAATTGCTGAATAAATTTCATGTCTGTGTTTGTCTTTTTTTCGTTTTTGTTTTGAATGCTGGTTACTTATTGCATCAGTCGTTCATGTAAAGCAGCCAATCTGGTAAAATGACTTTGTTCACAAGTGTCATGTATGTATGTGTTATTTGAAATATAAAGATGCGTCTCATACATTTAAAGAACAAAGACATTTGTTAGTCATTAAATACATAGAGGATCTCAGATGGGAAATGATTTAATATTGAATTTATGAAACGAGTTGAAAAATGTCCAGTTTTTGCAAGCCTTGTGAGCAAATTATGGACATTATTCAATGAGTTTCAAAAATTTGATATTAAATCCTTACCCATTTGAAATTCTGTTTATTACATAGTTTTTATTTTAATGGAAAAAGAGAGAAAAAGAAATAATTCATTCATTCTGACTTGGACAGTGCATCTTTGATTTGTTGCTCGAAAAATATCGTACCAAAGTCTTGTAAATTTTTTGTCAGTTTTATAACCAGTAAAGTATAAAAGTTTTTCTTTTACAAATTAGAATTCAAAGGGCAATTGTGCTTCTTGATAGTATTAGTAAAAACTAAAAGTTCCAGACTATGTGATAATTAATATATGCTTTTATTTCATTGTTTATGAAAGTCTGTTGAATAATGCACATCCTAATGTTCTTGCTAAATTAAGATTTAGATTATTCTGCACTTCAGGGAGCTACAGTGGCATAATAGTTTGTGTGCCAGACTTGTAATCAGAAGGGAGCAAGTCTTGCCCAGAACAGGCCTGGTTGGTCATGATCTTGTGTTCATTCGGCCAGACCCTTTACTCCAGTTGCCTTGGTGTGATGCAACCTTTTGATGAGTTGATGTGCTTTGTAAACACCTTAAAATGTACAAGACTATGGGAAGTCAGAGCAGCTCAGATGGTAGAGCATCAGACTTGAAATGTAGGGATCATGTGTTCCATACCCACCCAGACCAGCCCAGTTTTGGATGTCTCATTGTGTCCTTGGGGAAAAGGCACTTAACTCCCATTTCCTCTGCATGATATAGGCAACAATGGACAAGTGGCAACCAAACCAATGTCTATCACTTCTCACTTAATAAAGTCTTACTGTAAACTTGTGTAAGAAACTGAGCTTTCTTTAGGCCAGTAAAGAACATTAATTTAACGTTGAGAAAAAGAAAAAGTGGGACAGTGATCATGCTAGTCGTTATACCTATTTATTTTATTTTACTGGTGGGGAATTTTAGATTCAAACATTCCGTTTTTTGCATTGAAGTTTTGCTATTAAATTTTTGTCATGCATTGCAGAGAGATTCAGTAGGGATACTGATGTTCCTCACTTAGCCCAGGAACAAACGTTGTCTCATAACATCGTGGTTATACATTGCATAGAGTTTATGTAGGTATATGGATAATCCTGACTAAACTCTGCAACAGACGTTTAAAGGTCAAGATCATATTATTGACCAAATACTCAAAGGTCAGGGCCAGAAGTGGCTGAAAAGGTGAAGAGGAAGAGTGGAGACAGTTTATGTATGTTAGAATATAGATTTTAAAAAACAAAATTTTGATGCTCTGTTTTATGTCAAGTGAAGTGCTATCTATACATGTGCGCAGGTAGGTACTTGTTTTTGTTGAATAAATAAATTTGTAAGTGATCATTCTAGGTCATTTTGAAAACCAGCAAAATATTTAGAGAAGGACTTAATTTTTTTTCTAGAGATTCAAATGCACATTTAGAAAATAGAATCCACAGTAACATGTACTTGTTCCATTTCGTATTGTAATAAATTTTGGAGATGCGCATTTGGTGATTGTGCCCCGTTTAAGGAATTCTTAGATTTGTGTGATTTTACTTGTTTGATTACTGGAATTCAGTGCAATGGAAATATTCCTTAGCCCGAAATAATTAGCCAATTATTAGGAGCAAACGTCACGGAGAGAAAGTATTAGTGAGTTTCCAAGATGCCATGGTCAATTAGTAGTGAATTCAGACCCAAACCGCATGACTGTCCCTAAGAGCAAACGTCACGGAGAGAAAGTATTAGTAAGTTTCCAAGATGAAATGGTCAATTAGTAGTGAATTCAGACCAAACCGCATGACTGTCCCTGTCATAATGTAGTCCCTAATAAAATCTAGTAGTGTACCTTGGTGTTGTGACTGCAGTGGCAGTATTTACGGTAGGAAACCGGTAAAGTACACAATGGGATAAACAAGAAGTGACTCTGCAGATACCGTTTATGTCGCCATGGTGGCAAATGTGATGTAGTTGTATTGGCGTAATGTGCCTTGGAACCATGGATTGACTGGCCTAAGGTGGCGTAGTTAAAATAGTTCCCTGAGTTAGGGGATAGTTGTAGAGTTTCTACGGCGTGAACTGCTGACGGTACGGAAAGTGATGAAGGGAAACTATGCAAATGTGCGGTTGATAGATATTTGGCAAGTTGGGAAATCTGTGGTTTTACATTGATTAGAGTAAAATTTATGTATAGAATGGACACGTCTGGCTTTCTAATTTACAACTGAAGTTGTATAGAAGTCTTTGGAAATTTGGGGTAAACATATGACTTCTAGCGGGAATCGCGCCAGGGTTTGACACCGCTCGGTCAAGCAAATACCCCTGGCTTGTAACAGTATTATCCCTTATACAAAGGTCTTGTTCTGTGACATATCTTCACCTATTATTGCAGCTCTTGTTGAATGGATGGTTCTACTGAAGTTTTTTACTAAATGATATCTTGTGATGTATTGGTTCTAAATGTAAGTTTTGCTGATTCATTATTGCGTTTGGCCATGCTGTACCTGAATTGATAGTTGTAGGATTGTGCGGATTCAGCAAAAGAAACTTCCTGTAAGTGTTTGGCAGTAAATAAAAATAGAGCTGATCAGACCTCATATGGATGCTATGGTAGCTATCATGAAAATCTTCTGATAGTTACGTATTCAGAGAAGATGGATGTATATACATGTGGTTTTCTTTAAAATACTTATGATGTCTTTTGGATCCTAAAAAACTGTTGCTGAACATTGGAAGCCATCTTCAAAATCTTACAATCGTTACTCTTCATAAGGAAATATTTTTATTGACACTAAAACACTCCTCACTGTATATAGATGTCCATTGATGAAAATGATGCCAATGTGACCTCCACAAATATTATAAATTTTATAACAGCTAATTCTTTAGAACGAAAAGCACTACCAAAATATAAAACAAAAGTGCCTCCTTTTTAGGGAGTTATGTAAACATGACCAAGGAGGGAAACAGTTTTGCTAACCAAGCACTCCAGGACTTGGCTTGTAAGCTCACTCTGACAATCAACTTCGCCAAAAGCCGTTTGTGGAGATACCTATTATGGTATTTGCGCACAAATCTCTCGACTCGTCAAGAGGTGTTTTTTGAGACTTTCGATGGCTGCAGTGAGGCTGAAATGCTTGAAAATCTCGGGTCTCAGACTCTCTCACGAATGGAGCGAACCAACATTGATTCCTGATATTCGTCTGAGCCGCTTTGCCTACATGGGTCAAATATGGATTCTAGAACACCCCTGTAGACCCTTTAATTTTTAATCCTTTAAGGCATATTAATTGCGAGATATATGGCCACCACAAAGATGCCTGCAAAAGGAAACCAGTCTTTCCTAGACGTGGACAGGTGGGTCACAATGGATCGACCTGCTCAGAGAGATCTCTGTTGTGCCACGCAGAAGAATTCTCAATCTTTAGAGGCTGCCCTAAGTGGAAATTCAAGAAAAGAGATCCAGGAGAGAGGCATGAACATTATTGAGGCAAGGAAATTTAGTAAGCCACATCTGTACTTAACACCTCTAACAAATCCAACTTCAGGATACTTAAATCTTTATATCTTGCGTTGTAAGATGAGTACAGTCAGTCAAACAAATACATTCAAATTAAACAGTCGAAAATATGAAGAAAGATAATACCAAATGTCAAACATAAAATACCATTGTTAATAAGGTTGAATGAATTCTGCACATGTAGCACGTAAATAATGGAGAACATTTACGTCGTTTGCTAAATATAAATAGTCGCTTCACTGTTCTTACACATTGAAGATATACAGTGAACTAAATAATAGAATTTACACAAGCTGACATCAGTACGCTCAGAGCGTAAGTTTTAAATAAAAAGAATATCAAGACATTAGACGTCTTTATTGTGCAGTCAAACGTTTCTTGTATACCTTTTCCACATGGAAGTAACAGTTAGGATACACAAAAGATGTAAATATATAATTTGATCATTACTAAAAAGAATAGTAAATCCCGTGTTATCATTTCCAAAAGTGTATTGACAAAATCAATATCAGAAAATCTTAATAATTTGTTAGTATGCACACTGAAATTATCAGTAGTATGGTGTGGTATAGCAAAACTACATTCAGCTATGAAATGGTCAGCTAAAATAAATACAGCAGTACAAACAGCCTCATCCTGTATTACAGAACCAATCAGAAGAAATCCGAACATACATTATATGGCAAAAAGTGAAAGCAAATTCACAGCTGACAAAACCAAATCTAGTGCTAGTGGCAACTAAAACCGAAAGCGAAGTTAATTCCTCAAATAATCAGCGTCACAATGTAGACAGCAATAAAACTCGAATGCTACAAATGAAATACCACCTCAATCCAGCCCACCAAAAAAAAGCAGGAAATTACTGGCCCCAAGTTGTCGTAGAATCAGGGTGACACATAAGCGTCCCACCTCTCCTATAGAGAAACGTATAAAATTAGTCCCCCAAATAAATAGAGGATTAAAGAATCTAATAGACTCCCGGAAGGTTCGACGATCATATTAAACTCTTTAATCAAGTTTGGCATCTATAGAAATATGGACATTGGAGACCACTCTGATCTCGCACCAGGGTAAACTCCTTGATGTCCGTGCTTCCAGTACTGTCATATCTATGATATCATGCTACATTAGAAATACCGATGTTAAAGTCATTGAAGAACATGATCCAATAGTTGTTTGCTATCAGGAAACTTTCTGTAAGAAAACAATTGAGTTAAACTTAAAAACGTCTGAAAATACAAAAGCTTTTCAAACAATTTTGATTGCTGCTCAAGCAACGTCCGTCACAACAATTAACTAAGCTCCTCACAATGAAATAAATCTCGGTTCTACTATACCATATGCATGCATGTCCCTATACAAACTCTTTCACTTTATTCATTATATCCTTCCAAGCACTCCAATCAATCCATCTGAACTCGACTATGTCATCCAACATCAACCAACAACTTTTGTTTCACTTGGCGACTTTAACGGCGACTATGTACGTTACGGCCGTAAAGATATTAACCAAAGAAGAAAGAAAATTTATTTGAAAAACACAATCTTTGCCTTTCTAATAATACGTTGCCAAAATATTCTATTCATCCTTAGATATGACTTTATGCAATTCACATATATGCCAGTCACCACTTTCCAATATACTTAAGAAGTAATAATCCCAAATCTCGAGGGCTCGGGCAGAGATGAAAATTGAACAAGGCAGATTGGGAACGTTTCAATCCCTCTGCGAATCTAATTTGACAGCTGACCGTTTTGAAAACGAAGTGGATGCAATAACAATATATACAAGATATTCTACTATGTTGCAATGGATACAATACCAAAACTATCGACAATTTTAAACGTGTCAAGAAGCGATGGTTTGATCATGCGTGCATAGACGCCAACATGGGATGGACACATGTCCATAAAATTTCAATGACAATCTAGAAACTAAAAATCAAAATAAATATTGATCTATGGCTCGACGTTTCATTACAGATTAGATATAGCAAGATCGAAAAATGGAGATTCTTTGTCTCTTGTTGAAATCTCTCGCCTCTATTAACTATGGTTTCAAAGTATGGAATACGAAAACTATTTTTCAAAATTAATCAAATATTTAAATAAATCTAATCAAATGGTCCTATCAGAGCCATGAATAATTCAATCATCTACTCGACGAGGAAACTCGTCAGGGTCACAGACATTAGCCAAGAGTGAAACGTGAAGATCCTATGCCTCTAGGTTGAACTCTGTTTCCTCCATTAAATCGGTATACAAAGTACTATTAAATCATTAACAACAATTCAAACAGCTGTATCAAATATTTTAAGACGAGATGGTCAAAACCTTAAAAAAGATCTTCATAGCATTGGCTGAAACATTCTTGAAACGCTCCTTACAAGAAAACTAGTCTGATAACCTGTAAAAAATATGGAAGGAAAGGTTCTCTAAATTTATTATCAGCTAAATGACGAAGATAACAGTAAACTTGTCACTTTCAGATTGAGTCCATGACACTTCAGCAATATCAGGTAATATTTGATATCAACCTACCTGATACAGTTCTCTATGAACTGCTAAACATTTTCAGTAAAATCAGGAAAACGGGCTACTTCGTACAGTCTTGGCGAGAAGCAACGGTGATACTAGAACCTAAACCTGGAGACAACCAAACTAATGCCTCATATTATTAACAAACTGTAATTACAAACCCATGGAACGGACGATAACCAATAGACTACCACGGCATCTCGAATCCCATAAATTTCTATCTGACGGTCAATGAGGACTCAGGCGTCAGAGAAGCACAATAGACAATCTTGTCCGACTTTGAAGCATTTATGATGACAGCATTCTTAAAGGAAGGACATGTACTTGGTGAATGAATGAATGATGTATTCAACCTAGGTCTAATGGACCTACTACTTAACGTTATCTTCTATCTCTTGAAATATATAAATTTCATAGTTAAGATGGGCAGCACCCTCCTGACATATGTAAATTTCTGAGTTAAGGTAGGCAACACCCTTTCTAAATTATATCCCCAGTTGGTGGTTGTAGGTTATGTCAGAATAATGTCAGTGTAAAATTGAGCAATAATGTGAAATGTCTTAATTCTGGAATTGACTATTCATTATAATGCCGACGAAATTTTGATCTGCCTTAGAACAAACAACATGCATACTATTTAATAGCAACAATATGCATACTATTTAATAGCAACTACAACTAAATACATTCCAGAAATGGCCTGAAAAAAATGGTCCAAAATTCGACATTTATACTTTTCACATTTTAACCACCTCAGGGACAAATATATAAAAGCCCTGGTTTTGAAACGAGTTATGGCAAACACGGATTTAAGAACAGATGGGAAAGTCTTGCTCTGATTATACAGGTCATTAGTAAGACTCAGACGTCTTGCTCGGATTATACAGGTTATTAGTAAGACTCAGACGTCTTGCTCTGATTATACAGGTTATTAGTAAGACTCAGACGTCTTGCTCTGATTATACAGGTTATTAGTAAGACTCAGACGTCTTGCTCTGATTATACAGGTCATAAGTAAGATGTCTTGCTCAGATTATACAGGTCATTAGTAAGACTCAGACGTCTTGCACTGATTATACAGGTCATTAGTAAGACTCAGACGTCTTGCTCTGATTATACAGGTCATTAGTAAGACTCAGACGTCTTGCTTTGATTATACAGGTCATTAGTAAGACTCAGACGTCTTGCTCTGATTATACAGGTCATTAGTAAGACTCAAATTTGATTATGACTTGATTATGTTCGGATCAGTTCAAACATTTTCCAGCAAATCCTTTTCATTGTTCAGAATAAAATCAATCAGATCCACTTATTGTTGTCATACGCTTTTGTTTACAGACGGTTCCAAATAGCTACAGAAGACGTCATTCTAACCTATATTTCACGCTTCAATTACATTTGTTTAGTTTCCAGTCTAGTTCAGTTTTTCATGCATGTTTGGGTGGTTCAGAGTCAAATAAGGATTGGATAGTCACATTTCGAGGTTTTCATACTATTTACCTGAAGCCCAAAAGGCGTATAATAATTACTGTTTCTTCTTGTTGTTGCCTCAGAAAATGAGCATAATGATAGGATGGCGATCGAAATCCACACGGTTACCATGTCGAATTTAAAGGCACAAAGTGTGGTCATAGGTTTCATATGATGAGGCTGTCCATCTATCCGTATGACATGCTGAGTTTGATGAGTCTGTCCATCTATCCGTATGACATGCTAAGTTTGAGAGAGAGAGATTTTGTGAATTCCATAAATTTAGAAAGACCGCTTACTTTTAAACGGTTAGATTTAAAAAGTTCAAATGTCAAGTTACATTCATTTCGGACTCTGTGGGAGTTATGTTTGCTTGAGTTAAAACGGCAAAGCGAGAGGAAATTTTCTTTTCTGTTTAATCGACAGCTTCATCATAAGCCAATGCCCACCTCAGTGAGAAATCTCGACGTTATTTATAGAAATATGATTACAAATGATAGATAGATAGAAACAGTCGATACTTTTTCAGAAACAAATATTGATTATACACGGCATTACGGAGCGGAAGGGGTACAAAACTAGATTTTAAATGCATTATAAACAAAATAAAACCCATATTCACCTATAACGTCCTTACCTTCCTCTTGTAGACAAGCACACTTCCACACATACAACTCCTATAACCCTTACCAGTGAAAGCAAGGAGAGAAATAAATAGTAAAATATACACACTATCGTTTTCAATTTAACTAACAGATTTGCCAGCCCTAGCCTTTTCGAGTACGCGGACAAACCTTTTTAATTTTGCATTGATTGATATTCTTTTTTTCTCTCCTGCCTCTGAGACAATTTAAACAAATGTCATTAATGCATAAGGCAAGAAAATAATGAACTCAAAACTTACGAAGCCCTATGAATTAGTTATAAATCAAGATTTAACAAAATTAGAAAAAAATGAATACCAACTCTAACAATAGCATATGCTTTTATATATTATACTTTAATTATATGTGATAGCAAGGAATTATTTATAGTCACTTTCTTTGACCTTCTATTAATTGAGGTAATATTTTTATTTTAAAAATTTCATAAAACACATCAGAAAATTCATATTTTGCAGGTAGAATGGATTTTAAGTTTGCTTCTGTACATGGCTTGGTAAGAATTCCAGGTGACATTAGTCAAGAAAAAGATATACATTTGGCTACACACGGTATATTCTTTAAAAGTTCATCTTATTGAATTGCGTCGATACTGTGATGCTATTTTCCAAGCGTATATATAATGTTCTCATCAAAATCCTCAACATAAGGTCACCCGGCCATGGGTTTGCGAAAATATAACTCCTGTGATGAAAATTTTCATGCATCAGTTTTGTCTACAAATGTAAGATATGCCACTAGCTGGATTATGTGAACTGACTGACCTCGGCTTACGCAATGCGCTAAGTGAATATTTACTACTACTTTTCAGACGATGCAGAAATATGTATGAAAAAGAAAGTTAAATCTTAAATTGTTATATTTTTTAGTTATTCTGCAAGCATACAGTGACTTGACCTCGGCTTTTATTTTTCTCCTATTTTACAAATTGTGGTTTAGATTGATGACATGCAGTGCAAGCTATCACCGATGATCTCTTTTGTTAGGCCTGGTTTTATTTTACTACATTCTTAATCTAGAATTTGGCCTGAATGAAGTAAAGATTTCTGATAAAGTTAAAACATTTGATATTACCCTTTTTTAAATGGTGAAACCAATGTCAACGTATTTTTTAGTGACACCTTATTAATGAGAAAGTCAAAGTCTGATTGTGTCATTTTTCGGTTCGTGTTTTAAAACAAGCAAACGATTTAATACGATGAGTGAAATGTACCCTATTACGTTGATATTTTGATTGCTTTAAATTATAAATGCAACAAGTCGTTATGACATACACAAAAATTGGTATGAGAGGGAGTCTCTCTCTCTCATGTATATATATATATATATATATATAGAGAGAGAGAGAGAGAGAGAGAGAGAGAGAGAGAGAGAGAGAGAGAGAGAGAGAGAAACAGAGGAAATGGTAACTTAGTTAAATCATACCCGAATCAACAATCATCATAAGAAGATCACATCGATCCAGTGAGAAATCAGTATCGAATTTAGTTGTCACCGCATACAGTCAGGGACGTTTTCTGAGAAGTTAAGGGTGGGACTTTGAAGAAAAAATAATAAACCTATATCCAATATCAACGGCCGTCACATGACCGGTAGAATTAAGGACTACGAAAAGAGCAAATCGTTCTGTAGCCCCATGTAGATTATTTTCATCTTGGAGCTTTTCAAAGAATGACTTCCATAAAGTTTCGAACTACGGCACACACTAACACTGTGAAGTTTAGAGAGTGTATGTCTCACGTTCATATCAGAACTGGCTTCATTCCGGAGTTTTGGGAATCGATGTTAATGACATTGTATCGAGAGTGACAAGCTAACGATGAAGATAGTTTGGAACTATATACATCATTGCGACAGTTTGGAATCTTCTGGCTGCGTCCAGTTGAGTACACACGGATAATTAACTTTATCCAAGATCATCAACAAAAATTCAATATGTTCAACAATTCGACAATGAGTTTGTAATCAGTGATGGAGAAGCTACTATTCGCATGACTCACGTTTCACCTCCAAGAGTAGTGGAGAACGCAAAACAGTTCTATTGACGAACCAACGTCTCAGTATTAAACAAATCATTGTCCAGATTAACAACTAGTAAGATCAGATATGTTCAGCCCGTACAGTCGTTATGGACTGCTCTTAAGCCGATAGACAAAACAAAGAAAAAATGGTGACTTTGTAACACATTTATAACTGAAGAAACAAATCTGACTCATAACAGCTCATCAACATTGAAATGTAATTTAAACTCATATCAATTGAATATTCTTTCAATGTGACTTGCTGCCAGTAAATTGGTAAATATTGAAAATGGATATCGTCAAACAGACACAGTCTGTGATAGCGGTGGCAATATCTGCAAAATCGTTTCAATAATGCTATTTTCGAAACGCTCAATGAGTAAACCAAGGTTACTGTCTGTGGTAGAGCTGGAAAATTTTAACAAATTTAAAAATAAACGTACACAACGCAAATCGTAAGCAAGGTTAAATCATTGCAAGCTAGCAGAATTGTAACAAATGTATGAACCAAATGTGGCAAACGTAAAACATTCTGTGTTCATTTAATAAAGAAGATAAGTAACAGTGGTCATTGGAATTAGTGAATTAAAAATATTTGCATTTACACTGGATAATTTTTTCTTGTGTGTGCAAATGCATAACTGGCTGACAGTAAGGCTGGCAAACGGGTTTTGCTATGGTTGAAATATATTGCCCAAAATAATAAGGCCAAAAATAAGGGTTAAAATACTCAAAATATTTGATAGTACACTTCAGAGCATACGTTTAAATATGAATTTAATATAGTCGTATTCATCTAATTTTAAATGATGAGTGAACGAAATTAACAATCTAATAATTTTTCTAGTTTTGGAGAAGCTTAATGCCACCAAGGAGATTAAGTAATATTTATGAAATTGTTTCAGCAAGTGATGGATTGATCTAGACATACAGACGTCGAATGCGAAACTTGATGAATTAGACAGCTTGTCAGTTTGCAAATTAATTAGGTTAGAAATTAGTTCTTGATGAATTGGACAGCTTGCTAGTTTGCAAATTAATAAGGTTAGAAATTAGTTCAAAGTGGCATCTAGATACAGACACCCATTATATCTTATTTTGTAAACATACATTCAGTTATTAGAATGTCAGGTTCAGTACAGGTAGATGTATTTATATTCCATACCATGTATGTTTGTGGAAGTGATATTGAAACATAATTTTTTATGTGAATATGGAGCTTATGGAATGCATCATGAACTGTATTTACCTAAATATCTTTATGTGCACGTTTCAAAGGAGAAATTTTCATCTGCCCTGAAAAGTAGAAGTAAATGGACATCGAACATAATATATAATACTTTGTTTTACACACTAAAACATTGCAGTGTGAAATAATCCTAAAGCGAGAACAAAAACTCTCAGAACCACTCCTCTGAAACAGGTATTTATAATGCTTCGGAGACATTATGACGTCAAAAACATATTTGTATAACCTTTAAAACGATAAACACAGGTGAAACAGTCCCAAAATCTGAGAATAAACTCTCTTTTACATGTGCCTATGACCTTTTTCCATGATCATAGCGTATATAAACTAGTAACATCTCTTTGATTTTACCCACCACTTTAGCATTAATGCATACTAGTCAAGATAAAAATTAATTGCAACACATTTACACAGTATAATGTGCAGCGGTTGGCGTTAGTCTCAAACAAACAGGACGTTTGGGACTGATGGACCTCGTTTCAGGTACAGATTTTGAGCAGCAGAGAGGGGGAACAGACCATTTTGCTGGAGACCTTATTTACGAAAACTAAAGGTTCCTACGAAGTCTGACAATAAGGTCAATAAAGTCAAAACGAAGCCTCTAACCGAGCACATTTCCATACGTGGAGAAACAGACCAAATCGTGTGGGTTAGCTCGTTTTCGTTACTCGTTTGTTGACGTATTTTTTTCAAATTTTTATGCGACTCGTTTACGTGCCAGGTCACGATTGTTAGTCGTTCACCCTCTCTGACGCTGTAGTGTCAACCAAACATTTTATCAAGACCTACGCGATACCTCGACCTAGGATGATGTAAATTTATTGTGATACATCCGTGTGAGGTAGCTTGCGCGTGCGCAAAGACATTTTTGAACTTAATTATGTCCATGTCCCCTGAACACCAGGTCTGATGAATGTTTCGCAACGTGTGTGTATCGACTCTGCTAAACACAACTAAAATATTGCAGTTATCTCTGATCAATTTACGTATTTGTGTATATCGCTGGGTAACATATATAACATCAGTATTTTTGTGTCTACCTCGGGAAAGTATCCGAGCTGGATTTGATTGTTTGTCCAGCATCACATCGTCGTATACTACGAGATTATTAATAGTCCATTAAAGTCATCTACGGATGGTGCTTCGTCAATATCGGTGATAAAGTCAATAATATTATTGCCGTCTTCATCCAGCAACTTTGCATTTTCATTAAAATCTTTAAGCACGTCGTAGCATCTCTGATCATCTACAGATGGTGCCACTAAATATAACTTATCCCACTTGAGCCATCTCATTATCAGATTAAGCAACAATTGTGCTTTACCAGACCCAGATGGCCCAATTATTATTATCTTGATAGAATTTGGTAGTGCTGGATGACTTTTAACTAGCTCCCGCGCTCGTGTCGCTGAGAAGTCAATAATATCCATGTTGTAAAAATATAACAAATAATATGAATTTATATTGTGTTCGATGCAGAGCACCCACGTCCACTAGTGGATTAACAACAACGATAACAAAAAATAGCAAGCGTGCATTTACAGGCAAGTGTGTAAAATGTGGTACAAGCAAATACAGGTTTATTTCGTCTCGTTCGAAGACAAGTGGTGATATTGCTACTTCGTTGGGAAAATTACCAGGGACTCCATGGGCTAAATACCCAGGAGAAAAACATCTTCCTGGATACAATTATTGTGGTCCTGGAACCCGACTTGGTATCCGATTTACAACAACTGCATCTCTCAGATCTGAAGTTGATTCATGCGTTAAATTCTATAACTGATAAATCTCTCAGAGAAAAACTTGCTAGTTTTTTAGTAAAATCTGCGATGAAAGGTAAACTAATGCTAGGGGCTGGTAATTAATCATATAACTATTATAATGGAATCGGTTTATTATAGCCCAAAAGGATACTGGAGAGGCAGAGCAGCGATTAGTAAACTTGCTGAAGCAGCAAATGTCACACGTGTTGTTGCTGCAGATTGGTTAGCACGACAGGCAGTATGGCAGATTTATCTACCACCACTTAAAAAATTCAGTACGCGTATTTTGATCTCAGCGTTCTCAATGAAGTTCATCAAGCAGACATTTTATTTGTACTACATGATACTATTAAAACAAGTAGATCTCAATCACGCACATACAAATATGCGTTAACTGTCGTTGACGTTGCAAGTAGATATAAAGAAGCAGAGCCGCTATCAACTAAAACAGCAACTGAAGTTGCATTTGCTTTTGAACGAATGTATCAACGAGGACCCTTGAGATGGTAACAGCTACTACAGGTTGATCCTGGCAAAGAATTTCTTGGTGCAGTATCATCGTTGATGAAGCAACATAGAGTTAAAATCAGACGAGGACACACTGCAATTCATCGTGATCAGGCAGTCGTTGAGCGATTTAATCGAACACTTGCTGAGCGGTTATTGGGTATCAGTATGAAAAGGAAATATCCACAGACATTAGATCTCGCGAATGAGTTGCAAGACTACCAAGTGTGATAGCTGCGTTAAATAATGAAATTACTCGTGCAACTGCCATGAAACCCATCATCGCGATTACAAAGAAACATATACCAATACAACGACGTGACGTTTCAAAACAACCAGCCTTGGGTAATGTAACTGTGAGGTATTTATATGAACCTGGCGAACTTGAAGGGGGTAAAAAAAGAGCAACTGATCCTATCTGGAGTGTGACCGCACATAAAATTTCCAGCGTGGTTAGATCCGCGGGTAGACCTGCAATCTACAGACTAGATTCCACTGCTCCTCAGCGTGGATTTGTACGTGAATAATTACAAGTAATTCCTAAAGACACACAATTACCACCGCGTTCACTTCTGTAAACTGGTACCAGAGCCAGCGCCCCTACGTCGATTACACTCAAGACAGGTCAGCATCACATTTTCTCGTGTGTGACCAAGACTGCTGTTAATTATATCCACGGTAAACTGTCTTGGATTATTATTCGAATACTGCCACAACATATTACATTTACAGCTTGCGCAATGATTATTCTGTCGTTGTTTCAGTGTCATGATAAATTCAACGTCGAGATCAAAGTAGCGTTTATTTTATTTTATTTTTTTTTTGGTCACATTGTTTATAACCAGATAATTTTTTCTTGACAACTTTGTCGCTGACATCGTCAACGACTATATTATATTATCGCTGTCTATGACGCAAGCATCGAAAATCTCAAATGAGTAAACTGCGGTGATTCACCATCAGTACAACTCGCAACTGTACCTAATTTAGTTCCGTCCGACAAATAAGCATTAATCCGGCTTATAAACATGTTTCTCTCCGTTGTATCAGCAATTTTAAAATCGAGTTCGGCATCGTCCATGATTAATCTTCTGCAATGTCGCTTGTGATCACATGAACTTCCTTTTGTGAACTTACCGATTATTTTTCTGCCGAGATCTTTTGCAACTTTTTCACTATATTCTTTTCTGTATCTAGATACATTATTAGCAACTTTAACAACTTCATCCTCGCAAGATTAGGAAATATTTCCCTTATATCTTTTTCTGCATCAAACTTATCTGGTTGTGGCAACCAAACTTGTTTCTGCGGACGATATGATATAATTGCTTCATTCACGCTCAATGATATCAATATCGCTACATCAATCATATATCGTAACAGCACAATAGGAGCCCAATGTTTTTCTGAAAAATGTTTACCAAACCACGCATAAACAATTGGATGGAAATCCCGTGAAAACTCGAATGATTCAATACAGGCAAATCCAGTCAGGTCACAATCTGGCAAAGGTCTATTTATCGCAACTCTGGTCATCTCGTGTGTTGGATGTCCGAATCGTTTAAAGTATTCACAACACAACTGCGCTGGACATCAACAAGAAATTCTGATCTTGTCGGTGACCATGAATTTTTTTCCTGAGCAGCGTGTGCAGCAACTGATGGAACGGTAAAACAATTACTGAGTAATTGTCCAACCCTGACATCGCCACACCAAAGGTGGGGCGCAAGATTTTTCATTTCTTCGTGGAGTGATTCTACAAGATAAATTTCTCCACTTGACCTTACAAAGTGATCATAATTTACCTCATCGGAACTTCGAAATAACCACACGGATACAGGGTCACTCTTACTGATATCGTTGATAAATATATAGTCGTCGTAAAATTTGACTGTTCTGTCTCGTGGGAATAAGATCACGGCGGACGTCCATGCATGCGCGTTATGATCAATGATCGTTATAGGGCTCCTCTTGATGTATATTTTGACTTATACAAAATCTCTCCGGTTAACGTCTTCACTGCTATTGGGAATTTCAATTTTGTTTCTAACTCAGCAACGTCGCTGATAGACGCTCCGGTATCTTTAACTGTTTCTGCCCACGTGTTTATCTTTTTTTACGTCACAAATCCGTTAAACCGTTTCCACGTGTCGCATTTGCGAAGTGCTCTGTAACTCGCTCAGCTACACAATTTAGCCCTGACGAAGTCAACGATGACAGTTTCATCGGTTTAAGATCATCGACGTTGGGTTTATCATTTAACGGATATATCGCATAAACAACTGCAGTCACAGGATACTCTCGTTCGTAATATGGTTTGTCAATACCATTCAACGTTCCTGGTTTGGAATTTTTATTCAACGTGACGATGCTACTTCCAACATGTACACGCACAGGGTCACGTTTGTCACAGATAATCCAGGTGTCGTCGTCTGTCTGTACAATAAATTTTATCAGAATAATATATCGCTGATCATCGAGATAGTTAATAATCTTCCTTCCTCGCTCGTCATTCATTGTAGCGTCGACAACACTTTTGATTCTGAATATTGACCACACATGAGCCGTACCATCGTTGAGAAATTCCTTCTTGGCTTTACTGATACGATCAGTTATATCTTTATTCATCAAAGCCAGATCTTGCATCGAAAAACTAAATTTAGGTTTCGACAGTTTGTTAAGATCGAATCTGGCTCTAGAAGGCTTAATTGTGGATAATCTCTCAAACTCCTCCACATTATAATTAAGGCAAATATGTGTTTAATTAAACTTTAATTATATATATAATGATACAAGCAAATAATAAATACAGCTGGCTTCTGATTGGTTTTACAACCCCTTGTAACAAAGCATGCGCAAATGAATTCTGTGGTTATCAGATGCAAAGTTTTCGACGTGGAAATCTAGGACAAAAACCGTGTTTACGATGCGGTGTTGGTGTACGAGGAGAAACACTGTTGTGTGTGCAATGCGGTGGTAAAAAATACAGAGAGCTGAAACAATATTATGATAAAAAATGTCGAATCTCCTATAAAAAACGCCGAAGATTATCTAGCCAGATTTTCAAAATAACAGTTTAGACAAATAATATTATTATATAAATGAAGCAAAATGAATTTATGAAACATCCTATCATTGAAAATTATGAAGCATCTCGTGATGGTATCATCAGACACTGTCATTTAAAAAAACCAGTCGGTGCTGTTACTAATACTGGTTATCTCAGATTCCGTGCTGGGAATAAAATGTATTACTCACATAAATTTGTGTTCGAATGTTTTTACGGAGTCGTCGAAGGCGGACTTGTGATCGATCATATTGATCAAGATCGAAAAAATAACTCTTTATGTAACTTACAAGCTATTACACAGAGTCAGAATACTGTGCGAGGGGGTACCGGGAAATATGCTAAATTTCCAAAAGCTGTTAAATCTGTGAATGCAGAGACTGGTGAAGAATGAATATTTCAATCAATAAACGCAGCTACTAAATATTTTGATATCACCCCGTGTTCGGTACAATATCTCGCAGATAATATAACCAAATCGGCATTTTCAAATAAGTATGATCAGCGGATAATTGTAAAGTACGCTGCCACTTCTGAATATTGTAGTTGACAAAGCGAGATAACTCCGTCAAGCAAAGATCTCTCTGATAGAGTAATTAAGCAGTTGTTCTGCTTGATTACATAACCGCGATTCTTTTTTTGTGTGTCGTATTCAGTAACTGTCTGTAGTCAGTGGTTGTAATTTACATCTTTTCACTCTAATAAATTCAGATTGTTCACGAGTTTGATCCGGGTAGGTTATTTTTATATTTTCAATGTGGCCGTGCAAATTGCAGGTAGGTTAATTTTAGATCTTCAATGTAAGCGTGCAAATTCCAGGTATATATGTACGCTCAATACAGTAGGTCACGCGACATCTGTTTCCAAACGACATCCGGCAGAAATATGTTGAGATTATAAAATGCAGGTATTTTAGAATCAAAATGAATCAACACTACAGTTTATTCAGCTGAAACGTGTGTGAAAGCCACACTGCAGTTCACGTAAATTGCCTGCGCTCCAGTATAGGTAATTTCATAGCAATTTCTAAAACATGTATTTGTATGAACGTACAATGGCGCAGTGTGATAACGTAGATTCTCGTACTTGAGGCCTAGGGTTCGATTCTAGTGACTGACATATTGTCGACGATGGCGGTATGATGCCATTTTTTCTAATAGTTAGGGGTCCGCGCGACCCATTGATCGAACTTCAACAGACAAGTACACCCTCCCACCATGTCACCACGTGGTGGGTGCATTTTTGCACTCTCCTCGGGGTTGGTTATGGGGTGTGTGCAGAAATCTGTTGAACGTAGAGAAGGCCCCCGTTTATGTGTATGCTTTCCCTATATGTTGTGCAGTCCATAAAAAATACGGATCCCCTTCTGAACATTCTAAAATATCGTTTGGTAATTTAGGGGTTCATATGGGGGTTGTGTCTGTTTCGTCACCATCTGAACTTGCTAGCAATCTAGGAGTTCACATGGTTGTCGTCACCTTCTGAATTTTCTAGAATGTCGTTTGGCAATCTAGGAGTTTTCGCATGGGGGTTATATGTTGTGCCGTTGCCGTCTATATTATAATTGATGTAAATATGCTACTATAATTATACAGTCTTTAGAATTAAGCTTATATATGTATCCTCTGAACTTGCTAGGATATCGTTTGGCAATCTAGGAGATCACACGGGGATGTGCTGGGATTATATGTTTCGTAAATGTTTGTTTTCAGATTCAGAAAATACTTTTTTAGTTTTTATTTTAATTATTCTGATTAGAAATATTTTTATTTTAAATACATATTTATTATATAATGAATCATGAAAATATTAATGCTATTATTTGTGTTTTTAAAAAATTACAACATGACGGTACACAAATTTCTGATGAACTTGATCCTGAAAAAATTATGTGTGATTTTGAATCATTACAATTTCGAAAATCCGAGAACAGATATATACTACCAGCCGATTACAGATTCATAAAGTTGATTCAGCAGGCAATGTTACAGTCGTTGGCAGCAGTTACAGATACGCAGGTAAAATTATTTGTCCCCTTTGCAAACCCAATCGAAAAAATTAGGTCAGAATTATCTCACGAATACGAAACAAAAAGACTCTTGAACACTCGTATAAGACAACTGAGAGAGATTATGTCCGGTGACAAAGTCACTGCGTATGATGATTGCGGAAGTAAAAGTAATAATTGCGAAAGTGAAAGTAGTAATTGCGAAAGTGAAAATATTATAAATCTGTGAATTGTTTTAAAAATATATAATTTTCGTTAAAAAATTACCTTTTAAGTCGATTTTTTCGTTGTTTGTTTTTTACATTTTTGTTGATTTTTGTCGGGTAAAGTACTTAACTTCTCTAATTGATTTCATTTAGAGAAATTAAGAAAATCGAATTTTCCCTACAAAATAACGAAGAAAAGGAAATTTGACCGACAAACAACGACAAACTCCGCAGAAAACAGAGAAAATTTGCAAAAAAAAACCAGGGAAAAATATCATTTTTTACTTTCTTTAAATGAAACCAATTAGAGAATTTACCTGTTTAACCCGAAAAAAGAGGAAATTTGACCAAAAACAACGAAAAAATCTACTAAAAAAGGTAATTTTTTGACGCATATTACAGATTTTTTACAAAATTTACAGATTTATAATATATTGCTTTTTTGTTTTTACAAAATTGTTGGCAAACCGATGTGAAATCGGTACAAATATGTTTATGTCCTGATTCCACAATTTTAGCGACTCTCTATGATCGTGACACTCTTGGAGTTCTACGAAGTCACGAACACACATACAGATTTACGTTTAATTATTCTCCTTGTAAATCCAAAAGGTGTCCAGTCTGGTCAGTAAGTTTGAATTGTATCCGAGACAAACGCAGATTGAACACACAGATAAACAGGATTGATTGGTTCTGATACAATCAAATACCCTGGGGGGACTTGAGGGGTAAACGAATATAAAATGTATCCTTGCTGAGCCTCATTGGATTTTTGTAAATCTACTTGATAGCTGCCATCGACGACGTCACAAACAAGATTGACCGCGATTGTCGATATTATATTGACGATGCCCGGCGATATATGATGACCACCGTCATGTGGATCGTTGTTGTGTCTGAGAATATTCGATAACAGAGCAGCTTTTTTCCATGATTGTAGTATATGCGGAAAATAAATATCTATCAATGGTGTATTTTGCTAATTTAACTCGAAAAAATTAAAATCTGGTAAAATCGTACTTGGATCATCAAAGTTAACACCGGCGTATGTTTGTTTGATATCGGCGACGTCAACGTCGCGGTATATCTGTTTAAGTTGATATTCGCTAAGTTTTATATTGTCAGTGATGATCTTGCTGGCGATATGTATTTCAAATCTGACCGTGTTTAGATGTTTAATAACATTGATTAGTTGCTTCTTTTGTTTCATCGTGGTATTCTTGTGCTAGCGATTTAAACTAATTAGGAAAACTCAGCTTTGAATGCATCCGCGAACAGTTTAATAAATTCCACGTTGTATTTTTTATCCTTGAACAGATATCCGCTTAAATCAACAACGGGGTCACCAGAACCAGTAATAATTCTGTTTCCTTTCGAGCGAGATACACAAATAAAATCCGCGTAATATTGAGGTGGTTTTATATATTCTACTTCAAGAGAGTCAAATTCATCCTTGGTTGGTTGTGCCGGTCCATCATAAACCGGTGGGACCTCTGGCCAACCAAGCACAGTTCTGATTGAACTTTGATATACATCTACGGCGTAATCTGGAGAATATACTTCAATTGGCCCAGATAGCGTTGGTTCGTGAACAGTGATAGCTATCTTGGATTCTTTACCGGTGATTCATCTGATTTTGAGTTGGAATTCTTCGTTGATCTGTTCGATTTTATGACTGCCTGTAGGTATGCTGACTACTTGCCAGTATGGTGTTCCATCAGGTTTATTCTTGTTCGCGAACACCAGCGATTTATTCGACCTGATGTTGGGCCAAATGTAATAAACTCGTAATTGTGTTAGTGCTATTTCGCTGGCTGGAATCGCAGTTGGAAAAACAACGCTGAATTCAGGATTGCTTGAGCTCGCTGATATCATTATTGGTTTTGCGGAGCTGTGTTAGCGACTATCTGTTGTAGTAGTTCTTGCGATCTTTGATCGTGCGACGTTGACATTATTATTAACCCGTTGATTTTAAATCAGGATATTTTTTCTTTCTGGTTCTAATGCCTCGTTGTAAATCTTAATTATCGTTGCAAACTCGTTATCTGATATTATACCACCGTTGAGATACGACGAAATCAACAATGATAGTTTAGAATATGCTAACATCGCTGCGTGCAGTTTTATTGTGTACTCGTGTAAATTTGCGTTTGTGCACATCGATATTTTTCTTTTTGCGATGATATTAAGAATACCGGCGATTGTTGTTGCGGCTGAAACACAAATTGTCATCGTTACCGCGGACAGTAATACACCAGTGGACGCGATAATCGTCGACGCTGAATACACAACTATGTCGATGACAACTGCGCGTCTGCGATAATTTTTAACTTGTACGTCGTACTCGTTGATGACATTTTTCAGTTTGGTTTGTAACTCACATACTTGATTGTATCTGTGTTGGTTAGCGTCGATTATTATATTTTTATTAAGTAATTACTTGAGGTGTTTCAGTGACGAATTCCAGACACCACCAGTAGGGCGCTGCGGTTAATTTTTTATCAGATGGTTCCAGTATAAACGTTTCCTCGGTATCTTTATTTAACACAATAGACACGGTTCAAGAAACATTATCGGTTGAATGATGCCATGGATACGTGGTAAATATCCTGAATTTTGCAGAGCTGAACACGGACAGCCTGTACACACCAGTTACTTCTGCGATATGTTTGATAGTGTTATTTTGCTGTGACCATATTGATGATCCTGATGATACCGTGTATACCACGTTGGTGATCTGCTGGTGAGGAACTGTCACGAGATTAGTGTTTTTAACGATATCAGGAATTCCACTGATGATATCGTTGAGTTTCGCGTTTACGTCGACGAGTTTTATGTCAACGGTTGCTGGACTTCCCAAAAAATCATTAATGGTTCTGTTAATGGAATATTGTTATCGTCGATGTACTTTTTCGTTGCAGCGTCGAGATTATCTGTTGGTTCTCTCACGTTGGTAATTTTATTGTTGTTCATGTTGAGAGTGCCAGTCATTGTATCGCCGGTCTTTAGCACTCGTCGGATATACAATCTCGGATCGACGACGGAGTAACAACACTAGGAACAAGTTTTTATTCTCGGTCATACACGGCAACAAGACCTTCTAGAGAAGTTCGATTACGAACAATGATATCGCTGATTGAAATATTACTCGTCATCAATTTTCCTTCACGGTTTTGAAATACAACAAGTTCGTTTGGATCAACGTTGGCAAGATTGAGCAGGTTAGATAATTCATCATTGATCTGTTTTGTTACTTGTTTGAGTGAATCTTCACCTGGCGTTTGTTGGGTTTTAGTTTTAGCTGATCTTCCGTAAATATCTACCATCATACATTTAATGGTTGTTTTAAACAGTGTGCGCGTACTCGTGTACGAGTGCACGACTTTATGAGGAGGCACTGACGATTTTGATACCGCGTTGTGTACCGCGAGGGCTTCACGGCCACATATTGGTGGGTCGGTTATTTTTTGTGTTGGTAACGTTGAATACCACACTAGTATACTTTGCATCGGAGTGCTTTGCACTCTGCTCACATATTTTAAAAATTCTTTTGGTGGAGCTAACCCGTACGAATCAAAATAAATAATTCCACTTGGATCAATCGTATATGCAACCCAATGTGTATCTTTTCCGCCGTTGGTGGAGTGGCGCAAACTTTCATCGAGATTAATAATACCAGTTTCAACATTGTTTGGTTTATGCGGTAATTGATCATGCATAAAAACGCCTCTGAAGTTTTTGATGCTTAATCGCGCAGCAGCATCAAGTAAATCAAAATTGGACATGGAGAGAATCAACGAAGTGTTCCTGAGATTCTTAATCCTTTTCCGTACTGCGGTAAAGTTCCTGGCAGTCTTAGACCCCGTCCTTTTTTTAAACCTTTTCCTGTTGCTTTCTTTAGCGCCATTCCAGCGGAAGTTCCAACAGCACCTAACGCAGCAGCTTTTGCAACAGCTGGAGCAGCTGCGGCTATTATTCCTGGAATAGCTGCGAGAAGTGAAAATATTCCACCGGCTTTAATAGCATCGCTGATAGCACTCGCGGCAAGATCAAGTCGTATTCCGGTTTTTGATTTTTAGCTGCATGAAAGTGCTTAAGTTGACGTTCTGTCAGTGATAGTTTATTCGGACCACCTGCGATTTGTCCTTGCTAAAGGTTTAGTGATATTCTTATTTCACAATTTTTTTTTTTAGTGCTGATTGTAGTTTTTTAATCTGACCAGGAGTCATAGTAACACTAACATGATGATATGACATTTATAATATCATCCTGATTTTTAAATTAGGGGATCGATTACATGTTTTCCACGGGAGCATCAATGACTCTCATTCGTCAACCAACACCTTCAAGTAGCATCGTTTTGTCGCTGAGTATAACCGCGATTGCTCTATACTCAGCGATAGCTCCTCGTGTTACACGAGCTCGAAAGTGTATATCAATGACAGATTTCCTAAACAAATCTAGATGTTCCAACGAAAGTAATAAATCGCATACAGCATTGTAAAATCTAGTTGTGATATCTGTAAACCAGAATCAACATTTCGATCTCGTCCCATAAAAGTCATTGACCGATAACAAGCTCGTGCAACATGGTTGTTTTCAAAGTTCAATAATATTTCTTCGGATGGTTCTTGTTGCCCATTTATCTTTAATGATACTTCACTAACTCCAAGTCTGTCAAGTTTATCCTGATAACATCTTGCAAAACAACAAATACATGCCTCGGCGCTGACACTCCTTATTGTGATGCTATATGCCATGTAAATATCCCGTTTGCTGTGCTTTGGGTGCTGTCCGTGGTTGTTGTCAACCATGATAGCGCTGATTTACCACCTTGGTCCATAAAAGAAAGTAATCGTTGTTCTTCAACGATCGATGGAGTCAACGTTGGCATCCAAAATGAAAGTTTTGTCAACGTTACTTTTCCTGCATCAGCAACCTCATGAGGGCGCCATATTGCGTCATCGTCGGTAGCTTTTCGTACAGGTGCAACTGTGTGTTTGACTCCAAATATAAATTTACGCACATTTCTGCAAAATCCAAAAATATGTGAAAGCGGTATTGCACATGAAAAACTTCTATTGTTACATCGCAACATTGATTTGCGTACACTAAATCCTATGTTGTAATCGTGATTAATACTCAGCAGCGTTGAAAATGGAGTGCCGGGTCGAGCTATCATTCCAGCTGGTTGTGGATCAGCAGAGCTATCACGGGTCAACTGCATTAAAAGATATCGTCTGTCGTCTGGGTTGTTAGATGTGTCTTTGTGAAACATCATTGACGGACCAGCTGATCTTGAATAATCTTCGCTGTATCGCGCAAGACCAAGTATTGTTGTGGCAACGTCGACGTCTTTCTGAATTGATATACCTGCAAAATAGCACGGATTAGCTATTATTAAGAGTTTATAATTATTAAGTAGAAATCTTATACAAAAGCGTCAAGATTTAAGGATTAAAAAGCACTTTTAGATCATTGTAGCATACTTTAACTCAGTTAGTTTCATATAAAAGGACAAGTCAGTTAAGTATATAATTAGAAATGTTGGGAATTCCCCGCCTCATATCGATATATTAGCTATTACATGTTAAGGTATATTTTGCCAGTTATCGAATCAAGCTTAAATATTACGTCTTCATTCTAGTTTTCAATTATGGTTATGTTTCTTTTGGTACTTGAACTTGCCAATGAAATATAATTTAAAGCACAATAATACTCCTAGTCAAGTCTAACTGATGTTTTTTCACAACACCAGCATGATTCACATCCAAGTGTTATACTATTTTCACCTGCCGTAAACACGTGACCTTCCTTGGTATCGCAAATTTGACGCTCTGCTTCTTTATTCCCGCCGAGAGCCTTATCTAGGTCACTTGCATTCCAGTGATGGCATTTCCCAAAGGGTTTCTTTAAAAAAAAAAAAAAAAAAAAAAAAAAAAAAATTTTTTATAGTTTTCTCTTCATCCTAGTATCCAATTCATGGCATTGAAATTGACCACCACAGACATTAATTTCTCAGTTACGGTCGCTTCTGGTATCAAATGTTAAATCTACATTTTTCACTAATTTTCTACAAACGCTGCGTACCTAACAGATACACGAAGCCCAGCTTACTTGTGCGGCTTTGTTGGTATTATCATTATTATTATTATTATTTTATTAATTAATTATTATTATGTTTCTTCACGAAATGTTTGTGAATAATTTTAATTTTCACAAATTTCCAATGTAATCTTAATGCCTGTTCATCTCATCTTCTTCACGGCACAATAGTGCAGCTCAGAGTGAATTTTCTTACGATCGTATTGTGACATATATGTAGACTAATTCATTAAATGATTTGTAAAAGGCAATTTTTAAATAATGTCAAATACGAAGAGCTTCTCATTATGAAATACGAGCGCTTAGATATCTTTGTATGCAGCGTAACGAATCTTCCCTCTCCATCTTGAAACTTGCGATCGGCAGTGATTAGCAGATTCCCAGGAAGAATTACAGGTGACTTAAATTTGCATAATTATTGCTATATTGTGTACACCGAAGTTGATGACGTAGAACGCAACCAAGCTACCAAACCGCGCAACATATCAACAACGGTGAGTACGATATTCTTCAGTTTCATATCCCTTTCCTATTTACTTTTCTTTTTGAAAGGAAATATATAAATTTTTTAGAACTACTTTTTGTAGCTGTATTTAAGTAGCTTTTTGTTGTACGACAATGGTAAAGTAACGCAAAAATGGACAGATACTTAACTTCTTATAGGTGCAAGTGACATTTCAGCTATGAAAGTAAATTTGTATATTTTGTAACCCCCCAAACCCCTCCCACACGCACACACACGCACACGCACACGCACACGCACACACATTCTTGTGTTTATGGATATGGAAGTATGAAAGTTCGTACAGGGGACATTTAGCTTAGTTATCCTGGAGTGAAAAGGTATAGTTTCTGGCAGTAATTTGCAGCAAATGGTGACGTATCGAGAAAAGCATAGTAAGATTAAGTTATGGAAAATAAAATATTGCAGGCGAGGAGTCGCACTTTTAGAGATATAGTATGTACTATCAAATCGAAATAAGGCCACACATAGATATGGACCAAAACATGGAAGCTGTAGAAATTGGGACATCATAGACAGCTTGGAATCCCATTATTTGCTGAAAGAAAATGAAGACAAACATTAATAGGTTGTGCATGAACGGTTCAAACTCGAATGGTTAGTGCTTTCAGACGCAGTTCTGTGTTTTGGTTTTGCATACCAGACAAATCCGTGACCATTTTCATAATCAAAACCCCGAATGCATTATACTTATCCTTTCCGTCGGTGAACATCATTTGTTAATTATTAATTGTTCCTTTACTCAGCTAGGTAACAGCCTGGAGAATCCATACTACTGCCCATAATGTGGAGAATGTGGACAATTTGACACTATGGACAACGCAATATGGTCCTAACCTAGAATATATAAATTCTTAAGATGAAAGTAAAAATTTCATTTTTAAAACTATGTTTTAATGCTTACTTTCTAAATGAATATGAAATTTCGGAAATTATAAGAACTAATAAAGCATAAAGAAATCTTATTATTTTTTAAGATCTTATTTACGATATCAAAGCAAATTATACAGTATACATGTACATACACATTTAAATAATACCTAACATGTTCCTTTGCATTTCAAGATATTTAATTTTCCAGGCTTTATTGTTCATATACAAGTTGGTCAAGAAATAAGGGAGCTGCAGTGTCGAAAAAAGGGAGGCGTTAAAGCATAAACCTGTATAGATAGTTTCAGTTCAAAAACATAACGTTGAAGATTAAAGTTTCAGGTGACTTAAATAACTCCAACTCCAGCACGTTAAAAGCAGTCCATGTTATAACAGGACCCTGTTTCTTACTGCATATACCGGCAAGTCAATAGTTTCCTTCAGTAAGCAATGTACGGAAATTCCCAAGTAATCTTGCTACCAATTTAATGATATTAAGAGGATATTTTTATTTTTCATGATTAACACGTGCCAGGTATGGCACCGTGGTGGCCAAATGGGATACCGTGAAAGTTATTCAGGCCAAATCAACTTTGAGAAAGATCATGTTTAGAAAAAAGAAGTCATTGTTAAGTTATTTACCAGCATTTGTTACTGTGTCAGGTACATGAATTACGTTGTTGGACTGCGAATCATCTTATGATTTTCATGCTATCACTTGTTTTCTATTTGAATTTTATGCAGTTTCTGATGTCCACTAAAAATGTTCTTGTTTCTTGAATGTCACTTATATTTACCGGATCTTTACTGGCTATGAGACATACATTGACCGAGTGCTGGCATCTCACTAAAAGCTTTCTTGTCTATTATGTCAATAGTGTATCTAGTGAATTGTAAGTTTCAGTGTAAACACTCCCTATTTTTATTAACAAGCTCTCTAATGGCAGCGTAATGCCTTTCACTGGAGTGTCAGCTAGAGTGTGAGCTTAATCGTCCCACTTTAGTTACAGCTTTA